>SWBL01000320.1:0-59521 GCA_024195585.1 Aureobasidium sp. EXF-3400
GCCGAAGGCGGGGCTCGAACCCGCGACCTTGAGGTTTGGAATATCTAAGAAGATAAGAGCCACACGCTCTACCGATTGAGCTACCCCGGCAGGTCTGATTGATCTAGTTCACTGTGTGAACTGGCTGCTGACTGATGGAGGACAGAACAGCTTGCGAGTATATGAAGACTGGCCACAGCCCTCGAGTTCGCTTTCTGACTCCAATGTTGAGCAGGGCATGAACTGAATCATACTCATCGTAACTCACATTCTTATTAACATCGAACGACAGACGGACGCTTTAGTACATCTCTTCATTACAATATGATAGCACAAGATGCAAACGACCTCAAATGATATATCGTGTTACGGTGTAATCTGAATAACACACTCTCTCTAATTCCTTTCCTCGAACATGATGTCGTTCATGGATCACTACATTGAAACACAACACTATCCTCATCGCTCTCTCTCGTCTTCCTGGACTTGATTCTACCATGTTCTAGTACTTCTTTGCCTCCTTACACCGTGGCAGTCTCCTTAGGAACTCACAAGACTTCATAATATTTTAGAAAGTATCATTTGGCAGTATTGTCTACTTTGTATAGTGTCATGGGGATTTCACCTCTGGAAACATCCTCGGAACATCTTTGTTATACAACATGATGGATGTTGTCCTACTGGCCATCCTTCATCGGGTAGTTGTTTGTCCTGGCCAAGAGATTGCCAATAATTCTTAGCGACGAAGAGGACTACATGAAAAGGCATGGAACAGTGTACAATGATTGTGAACATATCAAACGGGAGAGCATCGCACGCATCTGTGAAGAGGTGATAAGCAAACGGCATGGATATCGACGTTGTGAATGCTACTTTAGCATCAGGGAAAGTGATGCATATCCTATCACCTATGCAAATGAGATCAACGACATCAGAGACTGATACTGAACCTTGAGGACCAAGCCCTGAAGGAGGCGACTGTTCAAAGTATTCGCAAAGTCTTCACAGCTGTTGACCAAAGATGGAGTGTTCTAGGCTTAAATCTACGATGGCAGATTGAGACAAGATATATTTCGTCTTTGCTTACATCCACAGATGTGGTAGATACGAGTTATATCTCTTACGCGAGATAGCAAAACTCATATCTCGAATTTGAAATGGGTTGCGACGCTATATGCAGCGAACATGCTACAAAAGAGGAAGGCTCAACCAAGGATTCAGTGGATTGGTGAAGTCACAAGGAAGGAACTTCAGAGACACGGCGTGAACGAATTCGATTGAAGTGGTGCAAATTGAGTGAACCAGTACTTGGAAAGGTAGTAAGAAGGCTTGGACCCTTTCAGTAAAAGAAAATAGGAATGTCGTGTTGAGGAAGTAACAGCAACTCCAGTTTGAGATCCTTTTACTGTTCTGGAACCGCGACTACAAATCTCTCAGAGCATTCACGAAACTTACAATAACACATCATACCTTACGAGCAGTCTATTAGTGGGCAAGAACAGAGCTATTGTGAGATGAAGCATACACGTCGTCGCGTTTGGCGAGAATGTCAATGAGCATACAAGAAAGAGCAGGGTTGCCCCAATACCTGAAAGACTTGGTCATCTTGCAAAGATTTCCTATGATCACCTGGCTGGCGGAGATGCTGGATCATTGTTGGTGATTGACGTCCAACAAACCATAAATAGTCCACGATAATCCATGACTCGGCAGAAGCTATGGTCTTGCGGCCTTCCATGGAGGTTTCAGAAAGATCGGAAGTCCGTCATCGAGCTTTGCCCATCCGTATCTGATATACTAGCTCGAGACCCAAGAAGAGCTTGGAAGATGAGATAGTGCTCTTAGCATGTAGTCTGGAGTCTGGACGTTTCGACCTCGAACACAGACGGAGGCTTGCGCTGCACACCTGTCAATCTCGCAGAAATCGTGTACATTGCATTAGCGAGAGATCGGAAACTCAGACAGTTCATCGATGCAGCGCAAAGACCTTTGAGTTGGGACTCAAAAGCAACACGAATATGCAGAACACTATGATTCCTCGTTCGCAGCGGATACCAGCAGCTTCAACCTCAAAATCTGGAGTCACCAGACTTGCTTATCGGTTTCTGAAACATGTGATCATCCCTACCAGAACCGACCGTAGGGATTTGTGATGATTTGTCTGAAGGCGGCGGATTGCATCGGAATCCCTTGCAGCAATGAACGCGTGAGATGATTGTCATTTTTCGGCAAACACGTGTCTCATTTGCAAACGCGGCTTTCGAACCCGAAGCAAGGGGCCGGCAACTCATGGGTGCGATTCAACTTCCACTTGCACGTCTTGGTGACGAGATCCGATATCTTTGTGTTGGTCGACATGCAGAATGCCTGGAGATCGAGTCTTTTCCGAGACAACGGGCTGATGACCCAGGACCGCTGGAACAAAGATCTGACCCTCTATATTGGGACGTAAGAAACCAGGGGCACAGAACCAAGGTCCCAGGCGAGAGGACCTTTACCGAGGTGATCCTTCAGGAACTCGATGACAGGTCAAAAAACAATCAAAATCATCATGAGATATCTTCAAGTGATATCACAAAGTGGGACAGGGGGCGTGAAACCGGAAGTGAACGAGAACATACCAGCAATTGTCGTAGCGCGGTGTTCGGCGCAAGAGGTGCATTGCATGAGCACCAATAGATGATGTGAATTCCGTACGCGCCGGGGGACGTTCGGCGGACCCTTCACTTTGATCCTTAGCTACCTTCTGAGCATCATTTGTATCCTGAGCGCGGGTCATGTATATTAAAGATCCAACGAGACCAAGAAGGAGGGCTAACCAGATGACTGATCGACGGGGGGAACGAAGGGGCTGCTGTAGTAAGACGCACCTGACGCTCGAGTTGCGCAATATATTACTTGCATTGGCGGGCGCCATCTCGATTCCGGGAATGGGTGAGGAGACCGACCCGCAATCCTGTGGAGAGCCCTGAGATCAGATGGCTGAGCTTGGTTGAGATAATGCAGACAGACGCAGTCAAGAGATGAGAAGATAAAGCTGTCTTTGAGTTTGTCAATCTCGTTGAGTGGAAATACTCGGGCATACAGGTTTGGAAACTGCAAGACAGAAGGCGTGTCATTCGCGCTTCTCAAGCGTAGTTGTGATGGCCTAAACTGTGAAGACATCCCTATGTCAGGGAGAACGATGCACGCAGATGACCCACTTGATTGACAAATTTCTTGCATGATGGCATTGGACGTCCCTCTTGTCTTGATGTAAGATAGATGAACTCGATTCATGAAGACAAGAGGAGTGACAAAATTCGGGACCCGTGCGACCCCCATCGATGGAAGGAAGGCTGGCTTGTCCAGGTCGACTGGGAAAAGGAAGGCGCGTCTTCAGGGAGGAGCAGCCGACGGGACGGATCGCGGAAACTGATTGGCCGAAGAAGATCTGTCCCGTCTCTTTAGCTTGTCAATCTTCAAATCTTCAGACTAGTCATCCAATCTATCTACCTTTCCTCCTCCTCTTGACTACTGTAGGTGCTAATGAGTCAAGAGACCCATCGATCTAGACATGCGGGAGATTCAACAAAGCGTAGAGTGATGCGAGATCGCGACGGGTGCGCCAAGGACGGGGTCATCTCAACTTGATTTCTGTCTGAAGCTTACGCCTCATTCAAATTTCCAGGATATGCGGAGCGATATACAAATACCTTGACAGTGGTGTAGAGATGATATAAAATGATGAGCTGTCAGATGGTTGATACTTCTGTCAAACTCACGGGTGCGGCGCGGTCCGAAGCTGCTCCAAGCTTGACAGCGAGGTGGCTGGAATGGCTGAAGAGCATGGACGGTGGACCATGGCCCATACTTTCGATAGCCTCAAACACGCAATGAGGTGCTACTCAGACCCACGAGAATAGAACACGACCTTGCGAGCTTGCTCGTAGACGGCAATTGTGAATCGGCAGTCATGAAATTTGAGTGAGCGCTATTGTCTACGCGACACATCGAGTGGAGAGGGTTGATTGTTAGATTTAGAAACTAGCTATGAGAAAGGAGACAACATCCTATCGACCCCTGGCCCTGCGTATCCAAAAGCAGGAGTGATGACTCCCTTGGAACTCCCATGATTTTGAGTCGGACCTCTTTTGAGGTTTCCGCAGGCGTTAAGACATATCGTCATGATAACCTTCGCATAAACCCCTTCGAACGCCGTCCCTAGATAATGCCCAGAAAGAAGAGGAGGAAGAACGAGAAGGAAAAAAGAAACACACCAAAGACGCACTGAGAACGCCTTCGCTAAATGATACTTGGTTGCGAGTTGGATAATCTGCATTCTAACCGAAAGAAAGGCAAAGTTAAAGGAAAAGGGGTGACCCTGAGTTATGTCTTATGTCGTTACGTCGTGATACTGGGTTTGCTGTGGCTGTCGATTGAAACGAGTGGAAGGACCGAATATTGGTTGTACCGAACGAATTATAGGCAATCGATTTGCCAGTGCAGACGAAAGTCGAGCGCGATCAACGGCCCGACTTGCTCTTGCCACGAGGGTTGGGAACAATGTATTCCTTGCTTGGATCCCATTCATCAGGATGGAAGTCAGGGTTCAGGAAGTGAGTGCGATTGAAGTGGGAACTGTGAAGTGTTAGTGACTGAGATAAAGAAGATAACCAGCATGACTTACTGCTTGAACTGAGCTGTCTGACAGACAGAATTTTGAGCAGTAGCATCTGCGACGTTCTGTCCGTTCTGCTCAAACATGTGGGTTGATGGCCTGAAGTTCCCTTTGCCGCCATAGCTCAGCTGATCGTAGTTGAAGAACGTGGTCTGGGATACTGGCGAGAAGGCATAATCAGTTGTCGAGGTAGGCGAGGGGGTCTGAGCGGCGGGCACATAGGCTGGGGTAGCAACGGGAACAACTGGCGGTGGTGCATGGTGCTGAACGGGCACTGGTGCAGGGACTGACACGGGCGCAGCTGGCACCGCAGCAGTGGGAGCAGAATAGTCAGACACGCCATAGAACTGGTTGGGCATCCAGTTGGATTGGTTAGACAGCAGCGACATGCCAGGGATCATAGTCATAAAGTCAGACATGCCGAGATCCATGACGGGCTCCTCGTAATGGTGAAGGGAAGACTGCAGGTATGTAGGTATGGCGATAGGCTGGCTCGGTGGTGGCTGCGAGAAGATCTGCTCTGGCTGGTATAGAATGTCGTAATGACCACTGGAAATGATGTTAGCATCATGACGGAAGACATAATATCAGACAACACTCACGGTCTGTAAAGGAGACGGATGGTGTGGGCTTGCGAAAGGCTGGGCGCAAACTGATGTGCGTTCACCTCGACACCAGCGCTACGATCAAGGTAGATGACTTCCAAAGCAATGCCAGCAGGCTTGAGCAAGACATCTGTCAAAGCTTGCATGCCAGGATGGTCGATCTCGATCTGATGAGGGTCGATGTTGGCATCGCAGTAGCTTGAAACAGTATGGGGAAGCACAAAAGGAGCGTAGTCTTTGGGACGAGTTTTCATCCAAGCTGAGGTGAGAGTCTGGTGGAGTTAGTGCGTGGACGCTCCACTTGGACTACTGTACAGCGTACCTTGAGATATGTGATGATCTGGTTTTGGACCTCTTCGTTGTTGAAATGCTCAGATAAGAAAGCCTCGGAATTGGCAGAGGAGGCCGACATGCACTTGCGCAACAGAGAGTAGATCTCGTCCGCAAAGTCTTCCCAGATGAACTGGCTGTAGCCAGCCATGTTGATGACATTGCCCAAGGACTTGAGACGAGTTTCCTCTTCCAAGAACTTGTGTCTGTCGCCTACACGGAAGAGGTTTTCGAAATAGCCAAAAGCGACGGCTTGTGCATGTTAGAAATTTTGGTTGAGTGATTCCAGGATTATCATAGTCACTTACCTCTCCAACCACATCTGCCATCACCGCGAGTGGTACGATAGTGAGAGTACTTGTGAGGAAGGGCCTATCGCAAAACATTAGACATGCGACGACGATTGTGAGGGATGTATTTGTACCGAAGTTTTTGTGCGATAAACTGGATCTGCAGCAGCGTACTCTTCGACGAGAGCGCTGGTCAGTTGTTTCTCACCAACAAAGGGTCCCTGTAAATAGATCAGTCAGTCAACGGGGTCCGAAAGCTTGTGCAATGACACGACACGAGCGGGTGCGGGTGCGGGGAAGGAAGCAAACTCACCGTCACCTCAGGCTGGAACTCAGCTGACAACTTCTGGAGCTGTGCCATTTCGTCTTCCGACTGCGAGTAGGCCATGACTGCAGGCGTGTGTTGAGGCGGTGAAGGTTGATGATGTTGATGAGTGTGGATGTATGGAGAATGGTCGACCAAGGGCTGGTGATGGTGCTGCTGATGATGATGAAGCTCGGGCATTCCAAGCGCCGATGGCCGCATTGGCATCTGCATCTCTGCTGGCCGGTACGACGTGGTGTATGGCGGAAATTCACCATAGGGATACATTTGATCGCCTTGGTAGTAGTTGGGCACTCCCACGTACGTATACATGGCGACGGAAGTTGGTCTATATCAAGCGATTGAATGTGTCGTGCTGATCAACACGCCGATCGTGGGCAGCAAGAGCAAGAGAAAAGCAAGCAGGCAGGCAGGCAGGCAGGCAGGCAGGCGGGTAGCGTGAGAAGCAAAGAATGATGGGAGAGATGCTCAAAAGACGAAACAAGAAGAAAACAACGAGGTAACAGGAGTCTATCACGCAGGTCGTGGGCGTGAGGGGTGGATGGCTTTTTCACACAATGCCTTGTCCCCTACGTGATAGATTGAGGTGCAGGAAGCCGGAGAGGTACTGGCACGACGGAGCAAGTAGAAAAGAAAGGGATCCGTAAGTCTGGGAAAGGTTGAGCAAAAGTTCGGTTCCCTTGCTGCAGTAGAACAAGAGGATACAGGAGCCACTATATGAAGAGACACGAATGAGTATAGGTCATGCGGCTTGACTCCTGCCAGGCACCGAAAGCGCGTGCCGGGATAAAAAATAAATGTATCAGAGCATACACATCCGATCGGGTCACGAAGATGGAGCGTGGCAATCGACTGGGACTGCTGCACAGCTGGGAGCCAATCTAGAAAAACCACTAGACTCGGCGCCTCATGCACATCAAACTATCACCGAGCTTGTACTGTGAAACAGAGGCTGATATTTCGAGTAGGACAAGGCAAAATGCATTGTCTATGAGACGATTCGAGTCGATGAAAGGTCGGCATGCTCACTCCGAGTCCAGATACGAGATCCTGACAGCTCTTGGGCGACTCGAACAAAGACGCAAAATTTCTCTTGCTGCAAGTACATGTTGAGATTGGAAGCAACACGCCGAGTGGGAATCTAACTTTGAACAGCGTCTCCTAGGAGCAAAATGCGACAGGTCGGGAGACTGAGCGAAGTGGGTGCTCGATGACCCGACAGAGTGGGTAACTAATCTGAGCGCGCAGGGTTCGTCGATGGTAGGCTGGGTTTGATGCCAACTAACCGATCAGGAGCTTCCGGGCCGCAGTAGATCATTGGGCGGCTCCGAAAGAGCGGGGAGCTATGTGTTCATCGAGTAGTACAAGAGTTGACTACACGACAATGCAGCATGCAAGCTCTTTAACCTGTCTCTCATCGGCAAGACCTGTTGTTTGCCTGCAAGCTTACGAGCACGGGATGATCCCATGCAATACCTTCGTTGTCTCTTTAATATATCTCGACCTTTGCGTCGGGTTCTCAGTAACTAATCATTGTACTTCGTTATTTTGTTGGCCTTCTATCCACGTTGCTCGAGCTATTACACACCCCAGTAACCGCCGCCCCACCCTCAGAGATGCGACCTGTCTGTGCTGGTCGAAGGTGTTGATGTTTGTGTTACCTCTGAGCAAAAAAAGAAAAAACCGTTTGTGCCCGTGAGTGTCCGGAGCGGATTAATGGGAGGAGATGTTCACGAGCGATATTTCATCAACCGCTGATGGGAGTACAAAAAGCCCCCAGAGGGAGGTTGGGAGGGGAGGGGCATAGACCGCTTTGTGTCAGCAGCATGCGCAAGCGACGAGGCGCATAATAGTTCTTCCAAATAACGTTCCGGGTATCGCCAGGTACGCCATCCGCTGCATATTTGTGGCAATACTGTGGAGGCATGGTGTGGAGTGAGAGCAAAGGGCCGTGATTGGACGACACCCGAGATGCATGCAAGTCATGTCGAGATGAACTCAACCTGGGACCCGGGATTGAAGCCTGCGCTTCCCAGAAGGCATGTTGGTGCGCTGCGAGGAGGGAGTGAAGTACGCCTCGGGATTTGCCATGGATGACGCCCCATCGTCACCTTTGAAACCCTCACCGTCGTTCAGGACAAACGCAGCCAGTGAACGTACGGCTGAAGTCCAGTCGGTGACTGCGTGCATACGATCCAAGTCTGCCCTACTCTCGATGTCCACAGTTCCAGCTTCCTGGTTGATCTTGCCATGGAGTTTCTGATCCATAATCAAGAAGCCTACAATGTCTTGAACCTCCGGGATGGAGATGTTCAGTTGCTTGGCGATGAAGGAGAGGCGGAAACGTGTGTAAGGAGCGACCAGCTTGACAACGGCCTTTGTGCGCATGTTTCGCGTGACCTCGTCAATGTTCTCGGCAATGAAAGGGTCGGCCAACAGATCCTTGTTCTTCTGCAGGATCGACTCGTACCGGTGAATGTCATCTCGCTGGTAAGCATCGACCAGCTCGGTCATGGCAGCAATACGAGGATCGTTCTTGTATGGCTTGGTCTCCTGCGAATCAAAGGGGTTGATATCAGAGCCCATAAGCATGGTCGTCAGAACCAGATACTTGAGCACTTGGATTCTCTGCAACGAGCCGGCCTCATCGTAATTGCGGAACGACTCGAAGAAGTCAGACTGAGCTTCCTTCCAGTTTTCTGCAGGGGACGGGTCAGCATTGGGGGTCTGAAATGGCGCAAGCGTGGCGTTCCCGAACCTTCACTCATGTGCATCTTGCCACCACATTCTCGGATGATGCCCATGATCTTGGGATGGGGCACAGCCGATCTGACTTTGAGAGCGCGCTGATAGAGGGCCTAAAATGAGATGTTAAGATTAGCTTGCGGCTCACGGCGTCAAACAGAATCATGAGATGTCGACACGGACCTTCAGGCGCTTGTTGTTGCGAGTTTCGGCATACATGAGAATTTCCAGAGCGTAGATTTCGAGCGAGTATGTGCCCTTGCTTGGATCGTCGGAACCATCTTCCAACTGACAGGCCTTGTGCAGCTCGCGCACCTTGTCGGTCAGGCGACGGTAGTCCTTCTGATCAAGCCAGAGGCGGGCCAACTTTGTGTTTGTCTTGAGCCAGAGACGCTCGTTATTTGTGCTCTGGAAAGAGTCGAGTGTGTTGGAGTAGAACTGTTCCATGCACTTGTTGGCAGCATCATCCTCGGCGTTCTTCTCGATAAAGTCGAGCATGTTGTTGATGGATTTTTCCGAGTAGTTGCGTGTGACGGCCGACTTGACATAGGTGAGCAGCTCCTGGTAGTGTTTGACGGCTTGATCATAGCGGCGTATCTTGAACTCGAGTTTGATGGCCTGCTTCAAGCCTTTGAATCCCCTGGCTGGTGTCAGTTCAGAGTCTCGGCTGACAAGGACAGCGGCACACACCAGTCTCCCTTCTCCTCCTCAAGGGCAGGAACACCCAAGAACTCGTCGATGGCCTCCTCGGGGCTGTCGGCCTTCATCTGCTTGGCATTGTAGTATTTGTTCTCGATGTCGACGTCGCCGCCCTGGTCCTCATCTTCGTCTTCGTACTCGAAATCGTAGCTGGATGACAGTCAGCACTCTGGTTGGCTGCATATAAGCTGGAGCGCGTGTTCCCTACTCCTCCTGGTCAGAGTCCTGCATGAAATCGTCGTCGTCAGACATTGTGGCGGCGTCCTTGTGCGGTGAAGCGAAGTCGACAGGTCTTTTCTTGTGGGCAATGTACTCCTGAGTGGCACGAGAGATGCGGTGAGTGTGGACGGCGCACAGAGATTCAGAACCTGGTAAACGGTACTCTGCGCGACTGAAGACTGAATGGCCAGGCAAACAACTGAGAGCGAGCTCCGCAGATGACGACTGTGTTGTCTTCCGATAAGATAAGAGGCTTGGCGTTGCGGCTCTCGACTTTCTCATGCTTCACATCTCGGTCCCTCACTTCATCATTTTGACGACCTCACCGGATACGATTCTGCCAGGACTATTGTTGCTCAGCTATGGAGGTGCCTATCTACTGTGCCAGAGGGCATGCACGGATGTACAGGATACACAGTTGAGTTGAGATATGCCTGGAACATTTGCCAAGAGGCCTGGACAGCGGACCTGTTCGAAGCGTAGCAGCCCTAACCCAGCAGACCAGAGCTTCTGAAAATTAAGGCAGCACAACGGCAGGCAAAATCTTCTGATTCTCAGTGAAGACAGATTCAGGCTCAATGGACCAGCATGAGGTTCCTGGTCATCACAGAGGCACAGGCAGACGAGATGCAAGCCGGGATGGTATGTGCGGAGCGGTTGAGGGCAGAAGATGGGGTACATGTCTGTGGCTTGTGCGTTGGTTTGGACCAAGCGTGAGATCTCGTAGCAACCAGAGTCAAGGCCAACGCTGTATTCAACGTCGAGTCTGCTCGCCTTATTCTTTATGCCTCTTTGACTGCCTATTGCTATCTGTCGTCTCCAACATCAACTCCAATCGCCAGTCGATCAGCCGTGAATCGTGTCGTATATCGTACGTCAGCCTTCGGGATCTTGGAAGAAGCCAAACTCTACGTCTACGCCATCGTCCCCAGCCTCCGCCGACGCACTAGATCACCGCCCGCCCACGACGACGCCCTCAGCTCGCTGCCCTCTGTTCAGCCACTTCTTCTACCATACATCAACCGCCTCCCGATATGCCTCTCTGTGGTGGAACAAAGACCGTTCAGCGCAAGCTGGTCCTGCTGTGCGTCCAATCTCATAAGATAGTCCACATGCGACTAGATATACTGATAGAATGCCGCCTCTAGTGGTGATGGTGCTTGCGGAAAGACTTCGCTACTAAACGTCTTCACCAGAGGGTAGGAACCGCCTGCGACACTTGTCCTTGCGACTCTGCTAACACGCGATCAGATACTTCCCTACAGTCTAGTAAGACGACTCGCAGCCTCGTACCTACCGCTGATCGCTAACCCGACTTCCCGCTTCCAGCGAACCTACCGTCTTTGGTACCGACCCACGAACATAGCCATACTTCGCTCAACACTGACGCGACTCAGAAAACTATGTCCACGACATCTTCATCGACAATGTTCACGTAGAACTCTCCCTCTGGGACACGGCCGGCCAAGAAGAATTCGACCGTCTGCGTTCTCTGTCGTACGATGATACCCACGCCATCATGCTCTGCTTCAGCGTACGTTCCGACCACACCTCTCTCACACTCTTGCCTAACAAGCCTGTGACAGGTCGACTCACCAGACTCGCTCGAGAACGTCGAATCCAAGTGGGTAGCTGAAATTGCCGAAAACTGCCCTGGTGTCAAGCTTGTCCTCGTAGCCTTGAAGTGCGACTTGCGAGAGCAAGCGAACGACGACGAAGAGTCAACCGAACCCAAACGTCCCATGATCGACTACAAGCGCGGTCTTGCCGTAGCCGAGAAGATCAAGGCGCTCAGATATCTTGGTATGTTTCGGATACAAAGCCCCAAACTTGGGCGGGAATGCTGACTGTGGGTGTAGAATGCTCAGCCATGAAGAACCGTGGAGTCAACGAAGCCTTTACCGAGGCCGCTCGCGTTGCTCTCCAGGTCAAGAATGTCAAGGGCGACAAGCAGAGCAGTTGCTCTGTCATGTAAAGGCTCGCCTTGTCCTCTCCACCACCACACCATCCTCGCCGCTCTACCCCCAGTCCTCCCTCTCCTCATCGTCTCTTCACTTCTTGCACAAACATTACTATACCCCATACCCTTTTTGTTTGCTATCTAATTCACGCCGCCTTTTCATATCTGCTTTTATGACCAAATTCACGCTCTGATTTACTCGTCCTCCCACGAAAAACAGCCGCTTGTATGGCTCTTTGTACATGCACACGAATGTCGTTTTTCTTATCACTAGCTACACGAAATACACATAAGTTCGCAAATAGTCAGAAAGGCCAACAGCCGGCAGCTCGTTCCTCTAATGTGGTAGTCCACGTGTGATGTGATGGTAGCGTTGTTGACAGTGAGGTTAGATGAAAAACCTATACATTAACAAGAAGAAGAAAAGAGATGAGAATTATGTCTATAAGATTTGCTCATCCTTCGAAGATGCCGTGGTTAAGTTCAATGCCCATATCTCCAGCAACTGCTCTCATCTGCTCTTCAATATCTGCATCCATGCCTTTGCCTAGTCCAAACCATTGCTTAATCTTTGCATACCAGAACCACACATCCGTGCCCACCAGCACTGCTCTAAATACCAGATGATTGGCATAGTACTTCCAGCGTTGAGAGATAGTAAGATGAGGTTGCTCAGTCAGTGCCCTAGAAGCCCACAATCCAGTAATCTTGACGCGGTTTACAGGCGATCCCAGGAATTGGTTGTTTCCCTGTACAATGCGTAGATTACGTCCGATGAAAATGAGTTCTTGGGGCCACTTCTTCTCATCGCCCAGGATTTGACGGATGCCGTTGCGCATTTGCATTTGCATCTCGTAGGCGCGAGCTTTCTGCTCTGCTTTTGTGAGTTTCTTTATGCTCTCGCTGGTGCTGTTGTCGCCGCCGGTGTAAGGACGCATCAGAGTTGCAGAGGCGAAGAGGTCGGGAGAGTTGATACCCCAGCCCTTGACGATGCGGCCGATGGTGTCGTTGTCGAAGGTCATGAGGGATTTCCAGAAGAGAGCGTAGTCGTGGCGGAACTCAGGCGACATGCGAATGTATAAGCCGTGATCGATAAGGACGAGTTCGGGGTTGCCGTTTGGTAGACGACGGATGAAGATGTTACCTGGGTGAGGGTCGCAATGCACGAGGCCCCAGAGGAACATCTGGGCAGAGAAGAGGGAGACCATGGTTTCCATGACAGGCTTGTAGTTGAGACCGAGACCGCCCTTGCCGGATGCACCGCGCCAGTCATTGCGGCTAGGCTTCAGCTTTTCATTGTTGGGGTCGTTCGAGAGCTGGACGTTTGTGGGAGGAGCAAGAAGCTCTCCACCAGCACCAGGGCTGCCTTTACGCCAGCCGCCGTGCCACGTTGCTTCGATTCCTTCTTTGTCCCACAGCCTTACGCCCTCAATCCACTCGGCAGTCATGACACGTCTGGAGCTGAGCTCGCGGTAGACTTTCGGAATATAGACTTTTCCACGAAGACGAGGCTCGTTCTGAATGAGGTCTCGCATCTCGCTAGCGTTGTTTGCTTCGTTGACGAAGTCGGTCTCCAGCATCAGGCGTTCTGAAATGTAGGGTACCAGAGTGTATAGCGGGATGTCGAACCACCATGTGTAGATCTTGGAGACGACCTTGAAGGTCCACAGATCCCAGCCAACCTGTCTCTCGATCTCTCGCTTCTGAATCTTGATGGCAACCTCTCTTCCGTCGGACAGACGGGCCCAATGTACTTGAGCGACACTGGCACTAGCTCTTGCTGTTCTCTCCATGATACCTTTGTCACCCTGTACGCCGTCGAAGCTCACACCAAAGACTTCTTCAACATCTTTTCCAAAATCTTCCCTGATAACCTGCCTCACGTCCTCCCAGGAGTTCTGAGGGGCATCGTCAAACATGGAGGCGAACATCTTCTGAAACTCGGGAGGCAAAATCGCACTCTGCATAGCGATGGCCTGGCCGATCTTGAGGTATAGACCGCCATTGTTGCGGAGAAGGTGGAAGAGGCGTTCGGCACTGCGGTGGTGGACGTCGGCTATTGAGTCGGCGAAGGGAGGGTTTGCGCGGAAGTTGATCTTGTAGTCGAGGGCAACAACGAGACCAGTCTTGAATGTGCGAGCGGAGCGTGTAACGACGGCATCGAAGAAGTAGCTGTCGACTGCCAGGACAGTGGCGGATAGGATGCCCAATTGGATCAATCTCTTGAGGAGGGTTCGTGTACGGCGGTACTGTTTTGCTGCGACGGGCTTCCCTAGCGATTCTGGCGACGGCGGTACTAAGGGTGAGAATTGCGATTGGTGTCTCTGCAAGTGTTTGGTAACAGGGCCTCGAGTCCACGAAGGCGACAATCTATGCAGCACTCTGCTACCGTACGCGGGTCGTGACAGGGCCGCGACAAAGGCGCCCTTGCGGCATGACGGAAGCATTTCTTCCTTTGCCTAGTATTCCTCTGCGACTCTCTATCGGTATGCACAAGTACAACTCGCGAGAAGGAAATGTTGCCTTGCATGTGGAAGTGATTGCATCAGTCATGACGTATTTGCCAAGCCGTATCACTTCCTCCGACTCTTTTTACCCTGGACATCTCTCTCGAATACGCTTTCCACTCAAGTTTGATTATGCACTCGATAACATGACAGGTAGTATATCGTATGCTTAATCATAGCAGTAGGTTTGGCTCTTCTCTCTGCTTTCTAGTCTCTAGCTATCTACGCCGTATGTCCTCACTCCCCTATTATGTCGTAGCCATGTGAAAGGGATAGCTCGAGGGCACGATTACGGTTAACATACCAATCTTCTCTGGACTCGTCGATCCATTGAGAGCTCATAACCTCAATTGTAAATGAAGTTGGGCGTAAACTTGCAGTCAACACGCTGATCCGATATCATCCTTCACTGTCTTACTACTTTCTCCATCAGTGACTTTGCCCGCGTTACTCCTCACGTCACTTTTGACCTCGACTTCCCCTGATTTCCAGTCTTTCCTTCTTTCCTTCTTCGCTTCTACTTCTACTGTTTATCCTCACAACATCACGGACCCTTTCAATACGCGTAGTATCGCGCAGGCTATTTCTGCGCAAATACACAACCAGCGCAGAGAGCGTCAGAACCATTGGACAGAGATAGTTGAGCCTCACTTGTTGGACGATCAGCTTAAATCATGGTCCCATGTTGCCGAAGAACTCTTTTCCCGGGGTTTCACTGGCACTACTGGTCAGGTTTAGAGACTAGCGAGAGACGTACGCACTGCTTTGATGGAAATTCGGTCACTACATCCCATCGATTATTACAGTCATCCACAACTAACTCTTCAAGCAATGGCCTCACTTTCAACGCCAATGAGCTACCCCCATTGACCTATGGACCTCGTATGCAAGCCCTGGCAGACAGCGGCGGTAACCCATCCGCTTCACTCGCTGTACCCCATCCTGTCATCCAAGCCCTTGAGAATGCGCGCGACTATCTACTTCCCGCCGAAAATACTGGAACTCCAGCTCAGAACGCTCAAGATCACGCCAACCAATCTTCTTAGGACGCCAACCAATCTGCTCAAGCCGCCGAAGATACTGGAAGTCCAGCTCAGGACTCTTAAGATCACGCCAACCAATCTTCTTAGGACGCCAACCAATCTTCTTAGATCGCCAACGAGTCTGAAAGTCCAGCTTAGAACTCTTAAGATCACGCCGACCAATCTTCTCAAGCCGCCGACGAGACTAGAACTCTAGCTCAGCAGTCTGCTTAAGCCCACGATGAGCCCGAAACCCCAGCTCAGCAGTCGTCTCAAGCTCAGCAGTCGTCTCAAGCTCAGCAGTCGTCTCAAGCTCAGCAGTCGTCTCAAGCTCAGCAGTCGTCTCAAGCTCAGCAGTCCTCTCAAGCTCAGCAGTCTTCTCGAGCCGCCGACGACGAGACTGGAACTCCAGCTCAGCAGTCGTCTTCTCAAGCCGTCTTGGATTTCAAGACTGGTATGAAGCGCAAAAGACATATCTCAGACGACGAGTCAGACTCAAACGAGGAACCGCACCAGGAACCAGAGCAGGAACCAGAGCAGGTACCAGAACAGGAACCAGAGCAGGAGTCGGAGGAGGACAACGTTGTGAATTTCGGAACTGCGACTGCTGGACCGCCTGTGTCTTCGTCGAAGGCGATCAATCGACGGACTGCGAACGACTACGCCAACGCTGCAAGATTCTCTTGTCCGGTTCCTGGCTGCGAAGATTCAATCACACAGACATGGACGGCTGACAAGTTCTACAAGCATTTGAACGAGGATTTACATACTACTCACTCCACTGAGAGTTGCAACATCGTCGACTCTCAATGGGTTTGACTACGTCAGAGAAATTATTGTGCCTTTTTATAGCATCTTATCCGTAGGAGAAGGATAGGGGTACGGTACAAGTCTGTATCTCCTATCCCTCTCCTACGACGGTCTACAGGGTAAAAAAACGCTATAAAAAGGCATAGTAATTTCAGGATTAGAGACGTATCCAAAGAAAGCTAAGCATTTGTCGCTTTTCCTTGGATACTGTCCTAATGCTCGAAGGTATTGTGCATTTTTGCAGATGTCTGTGTGACATATCTTTGCACACGGGAAGACTGTTAATATTCGCCAAGCCATACCCGCATTTCATTTCCACCTCCTCCGACTCTTCCTGTGTCCATCTCTATACCTATTTTTCGAACAACTTCAATTACGCATTCAAGAACATGACAGGTGGGTCATGATATGCTTGGTTCACGATGATTAGATCAGCACTTCTCTCCGCTCTACGGTACAGTGATCTGCGCCACATCTCGTCGCTCCCCCGCCATATCCTCCAGTTTCTCCGCTTCTTCATGCATCATGTCTGCCGTTTGCCAGGTCAAGCCATCATCAGTCCGGTTGAGTATTGCTTTTAGTCTGATAGTTTTTCCATCCACTCGTTCTGCTCTCTAGCCATCATGTAGGTCCACATACTAGTTTCGGTCTCTTGGCCACGAAGCTTTAATGCTCTACTTCCCATACCCTTGATTTGATCAATCTCAGTATTTTAAGATGCGGTGCCCATTCTCCGTTCTCTCGCTGGCCGTTTTGCTACCTGCATTTGTCTCCGCATCTTCTCCTGTCGTCACTATAAAAAACGGTACTGTCCAAGGTCGGTATTCTCCTGAATGGAACCAGGACTTCTTTCTAGGCATTCCTTATGCTCAACCTCCTCTTGGAGATCTACGCTTTAAATGGCCTCGGTCCATCAATACGTCTTTCGAGGGCGTTTTTGATGCTTCCCATTATGGTCACAGCTGTTATCAGTATGGAAGCAACTTCAATTTGAGCGAGGACTGTCTGACCATCAACGGTAAACTGTGCCCCTTACCCTGTTCTGACTTGTCTAATATGTTTAGTCGTACGTCCATCTGGCCATAAGCACGAAAATCTACCGGTCCTGGTCTGGATATACGGCGGCGGACTGACACTGGGAAGCACCGCTGATCAGCAATACAATTTGAGTGGCATTGTCGAGGCTTCAACCCTGACCGATAACCCCTTCATTGCAGTCAGCATAAACTACCGGCTTGGTGTATGGGGCTTTCTTAACACTCCAGTCGTCCATGCCGAAGGTTCTTCAAACGCAGGTCTACTCGACCAGAGACTTGGGCTTCGATGGGTTCAAGAGAACATACTCGCATTTGGCGGTGATCCTACGCGAGTCACTATATGGGGAGAAAGTGCTGTTCGTACCTCTGTTCTTGCCATCGGATCTTGTGAGACCTTGCTAACCATGTCTTCGCTATAGGGGGCTCAAAGCATTGGCTTGCACTTAACCAGTTATAATGGTCGCAATGACAATCTCTTTCAAGCTGCGATCCTAGAGTCTGGAGGACCCGAAGGAGCGAGTTTGAATACCTTACCCTTCTACTCTGCTGCCACTGATAATCTGACGAGGACGGTTGGATGCCCTAGAACCTGGACCAATCCCTCTCAGCTTGCATGTCTTCGTAATCTCAGTTCAGAAGCACTGTTCGCTTCGAATTATACTGTTGTCTGGAATCCCATCGTTGATGGCGACTTCCTGACGGACTACCCCTCGTCCCTCTTGGCTCAAAACAAGTTCATCCGTGTACCACTGCTCACGGGTGCAAACACAGACGAAGGTGTCAGTTTTAGCGTGCAGAACCTCAACACTACAACCGACGTCTACAACTCTCTCTTCTACTGGCGCAACTACGCATTGTCACCCTCCAGTATTCGGAAGCTGTTGCAACTCTACCCAAACGACCCTGCTGTAGAGCCTCCGTACTCCAACCATGCAAATGTTACATACCCTGCCTACGGACAGCAATGGCGACGCTCTGCTGCAATCGGAGGCGACCTTGTCATGATCGCACAACGTCGCAGAATGGCAGAGCTCTATACGAAAGCTGGCCAAAAAGTCTTCTCTTACCGCTTCGATACACCGCTGTACAATGCCACAGTGCCCGGTTCAGTAAAGCATTTCGACAATGTCATGTTCAGCTTCCAGAACATCTCAGGTGCAATGGGGCCTTTGCCGCAGTATCAGCACTACAGAACCTTGAGTACCAGTATTGGCAAGTCATATGCCAACTTTGTGGGCACACATAATCCGAACGGTGTCAACACGACTCGTGATACAGGGTTGACTCATTGGCCTCAGTATAGTACTGAGAGACCCGCAAACATGGTCTTGAATGCCACTGCCAGCTTTGTCGAGGCGGATACATTCCGTAAAGAAGGCATTAGCTTTATCAACAGTATTTGGCGGGAGTTATTGGCGTGAGGCGAATATACTCATGGAAGGATACCATTACTGCTTGAAAAGTATAGATGAGATATCATTCCGAGTAGTTCACGTTATGCAATACCACGTCAGATGTGCTGTCAACAGTTTTCGTGATGGGAATTAAACAAAGGCCTTTCTCCGCTGAGGAAGTTGTTGACCATCTTGTATCTTCTCCGCGGCCGGCCACTATCGTATTTCTTGGCATAAGATCGACGATCAAGTAGTGGGGGAGGATAGAGAACGTTGGTTGTTACTAACAAGGTAGTAGTCGGAATCAATTTGGAGCACCTGCTTGAGGTTCTGGTCTGGGATAGCTGGCCTTGATGTGTAGGCAAACTCCACGTCTTTCCTCTTGACTGGTTTCGAAGCTCACAATTGCTCCTATGTCGTTCGAGTCGTGATGCGATCAACCTGATGGGAAAGCGTATTGCATTCGCGGGAAAGAACTGCGGCAGAAATGGTGGGGGCGACCAATAACAACGGAGGCAATTGCGTTATCGCGGCATCGCGCGTTATCGGGCTTTGGTTTTGGAGGCTGAGAGAAAAAGTACCACCAAACCAACAGATATGACTCTCGTGTCTTGTTATCTTTCTCCTTGGAACTTTGTTGATATATTTGCCCTTTATACTGCCGACTACCTGCCACTCCTTTGGTTTCGCTAACTCATTGTTCCTGAGACAATTTACTCTTTCTCCAACACCACACGGCTTTATATATCCATTCGAAGCCTAGAACAATAGGAGGCGATTACTGTCAACATGGCCACCCCGGCATTGCTTACCGCTGTTGACTCGATCAACCATGTCCACTTGATTGTTGGATCCAACCCCCTGGCTGGTGCACGTTGCAACCGAGCACTCGAAGTTGGTGCAGTGCCCAAGATCATCGCACCCGAAGACGCACAAATACATTACGCACTGGCAAAGAAGATTGAGGATGGCAAGGTAGAATGGATCAAGAGAGAGTTCAAGGACACAGACTTGACAAGTCTCGGAAGAGATGAGGTGGACAATGTTGTGGATGCCGTCTTCGTCACGACGGCAGGCAAAGGTGCTTTGGGTGAGTTGGAATCGACTGTTGGATCTCGCAAACAGTGCTAATTGCCATCTCAGGTACACACATCTCTACACTCTGCCGCAGACTTCGAATTCCCGTCAACGTCGCCGACGCCCCAAACCTTTGCACCTTCACCCTCTTATCCACACACTCTTCAGGCCCTCTGCAGATTGGTGTCACGACGTCCGGCAAGGGCTGTAAACTGGCCTCTCGCATCCGACGTGAAATTGCCGCTGCTCTACCCTCCGACCTTGGTACTGCTGTAGAGAGACTCGGCACGATACGCCGTCGTATTTGGGAAGAGGACCATGCCACCGAATTGTCCATGGACCTGGAAGCCGAAGAGGAGGACGCTGGTCAAAATGCTCAATTCAACAAGCTTATCACACCTACCGACCTTGAGGCTGCTAGAAGCAGACGTATGCGTTGGCTTTCGCAGATCTGCGAGTACTGGCCCCTTCGCCGTTTGGCTGCCATTACGGATGCCGATGTTGATGCTGTCTTGGCTTCATATAGTCAGGAAGCTGCTATTGAAGCCAGCACTCCTCTGCTCAGCCCCGGAACTGTTGACTCCAGAACCCGCAGAGGTCGCATCATTCTGGCTGGATCTGGTCCCGGTCACCCGGATCTGTTGACTGGATTGACGCTCAAGGCGATTCGTGGTGCCGACGTTATTCTTGCCGACAAGCTGGTCCCAGCCCCTGTTCTTGATTTGATTCCTAGACGTACGCCTGTCCACATTGCACGAAAGTTCCCTGGAAATGCTGAGGCTGCTCAGGAAGAGCTTCTGTCTCTCGGCCTCGCAGCAGCAAAGAAGGGCCACACAGTCCTCCGCCTAAAGCAGGGAGACCCTTACCTGTACGGTCGTGGTGCTGAGGAGTATGACTTCTTCCGCCGTGAAGGCTTCGAAGTCAGTGTGTTGCCCGGCATCACCTCTGCTCTTAGTGCTCCTCTGTTCGCAAAGATCCCCGTCACTCACCGTGCTGTCAGTGATCAAGTTCTGATCTGTACTGGCACTGGTCGCAAGGGAGCTGCCCCTGACCCGCCCGCCTACCTGGCAAATCAGACTTGTGTGTTCCTCATGTCTCTTCACAGACTCGGTGCTCTCATCGACAGTCTCGTCGCCGAGGGCAAGAACTACCCCAAGACCACGCCTTGTGCAGTCATCGAGCGAGCGAGTTGCACCGATCAGAGGGTCATCCGCACCACGCTCGAATATGTCTGTGCCGCAGTCGAGGAAGAGGGCTCAAGACCGCCCGGTCTTCTCGTTGTTGGCCTTGCGTGCGAGGTTTTGGAGAAGAATCACCAGAAGTGGGTTGTTGAAGAGGGGTTCAATGGCTTCGACAATCTGGGTGAGGGAAGCCTTGATGAGCTCAGTGCTGAACTCCGTGGTGAGATTCTAGCATGAGACTCATGACGATAGACGATCATGGCGTTGGGACTTTTGATT
The DNA here is from genome assembly GCA_024195585.1 of Aureobasidium sp. EXF-3400. NCBI lineage: Eukaryota > Fungi > Ascomycota > Dothideomycetes > Dothideales > Saccotheciaceae > Aureobasidium > Aureobasidium sp. EXF-3400. The sequence continues at coordinate 21,120 of SWBL01000320.1, forward strand.
GCATTTTTGGAGAAGATACCCCTGGATTTTAACAAGCATAGCCATAACATGCATTCAACATAGATATACAAATACAAGTTTTCAGAAACAAAAGTGTCTCATCGCAGATCAATAGCTTCGCACGGATGGTTGCATCACTTTTCGCGCCTGCCCGCAGCTTCTCGTGGCTTCCAGTCGCACCTTCCCAATACTGGATTCCCATCAACACACGAACCAACACAAACGCCCAAACCAACCAAGCCATCGCATCGGAACATTCCAAACCACACACCGTCACCATGGCTGCCAGCGCACTCGCCCTTCCGGACAGCCTCCGCGAACTTTTCGCCAATGTTAACCTCGAAGACATCACCAAAGTCATCACAAACGTCACACTAGCCGACTTTACTCACCTCATCGACGTGGCTAAAGGACGCGAGCTCAACGCTGAGACTATCACCAAGTTGTACGAGGAGGCCAGCAAGCTCCATGGCGCGGGAACAGCTCTCATGGCCGCTGCCCTAGTCATCTTTGTCATCATCTTTTGTTTTCCCATGACCGCGGCCACACCTCTCTTAACTGCTTTGGGCTTCACAAACGCCAACCTTGCTGCTGGTATGAGTGTATGCGAGTCCTGACTTCCTGACCCTACTGACCTTTTCTCAGCTTCCCTCGCTGCGGCTTTCCAGTCTCTCTGGGGTGTCAATGCTTTGTTCAGCCTTCTGCAGAGTGCAGCTATGGGTGGATACGGCGCTCCTGTTGTCGCTGGTGTGGTTCAAGGCGCTTCTGCTCTTGGTGCTGTTGGTTCGGCCTTCAAACTCTGGGCCCAGGGCAACTACACCTTACCTGGATTTTCTTGAAAGCTATGATCTGAAAAGATGATGATCCACACGGGTCTCCCGTTCGTATGACCGAGCAGCTTGAGTGTGATAACGACATAGTAACGAGAGGCACAAGAAGCACGACATCAGTGACCCGAAAACCCGAGAAAACGAGGCGAAGACCACTACAGATATGGCACACTAAGCAGTAGGCGGACTTGCTAGATAGTAAGCGAGCGCAGTTGCTGGTTCACAGGAGGAATAGGACGTCAACAGAGTGCAGTACAGCTGCCGAGCAACTAGCTCGAATGATAGCATCGCCACTTGCGTTTCTTCAATGCACACTCAAATGCTCGTCCATGTGCGAAATGTCCGAGACTAGCTCGAGCACCTGCCTTACTCGCTGTCATGGGAATGCTTGAACCCAAGTAAAGCTTATCGGCTATCATTGTCTTGCTGAATCGCTGGGGGTAGATCAAGGATTGGCGAGTCCTAGGCTGACAGCCCTGCTTAGATGCTTCGCTGATCCAGAACAAATCATACATCTTCAAAGATTCTCAAAGCTTAACTTTCACACTTAGGTGACTGTGAGAAAAGGTCGGAGCAACGGACATGAACACACGGAGATGATATGCAAGGTCTAGCCTGCCCGGCAAGTGTACTGGAGTGCTGAACTGAGCATGACCACGATGACCAAGAGTCTGGGCTCTGGACCTTCGTCTCTGATCGGAGCTCGTCATGTTGATCTTCCCCATGCACGCCTAGTCGCACCTCTTCGACCGCGGTTCGACCTTCCTCGGAGTACAATCGATGAGGCGATGAAAGATGATGCTAAGGTCGAAGCTCGGTGGTGGACCGTGAATCGCCAGTCACAAACGTCAAGCCATCACGTTGACGAACATCAAGGTTGACTCAAAGCCATGAGGAACACTGAGAACGGGCAGGTATCAAGCTGCCACATGGCAACCGTGGCTTCGTTAAAGACTGGTCTGCGCTTGTGTAGTTCCTCGGTGGGTATGTGCAGACAGTTATGGGAACTATTGAGCGACACCTACGGGCCAGCGCGGGAGAGATGTGATGACAATACTTTTGCGGACCAGAGGCAAGCAGAAGAAATGTCCAGGCTATGCATTCACATATGCTGTCATGGATCGCGTGTAGCCCTGTAGGTCGCAAGAAGATCTTTCTAGTGATCTGCAACTCGAGCGAGGGCATTATTAACCCTGAGCAAACCCAATGGCGAGGGTTCTGGCCATTATGGAGATGTGATTGTCCATTGAGTGCGTTGATCAATGGTGGTATCTGATAGAGCCTCAAAAATCCAAGCCATACCGCTTTTGGAAGGGTATGTAGGGCAGCGAGCAGAATCTGTGAAGGCACAACGGTCGACTCGGGACCTGAATGCCGGACGGATGGGAAAAGCCATCTACAGAGCGGCAGTCATGGTAGATGGTACCGTGGGGTGAATTACACAGCTACATCGCCTGAATAGGACATTTGAAGTTGGGGCAGAGAAGCCAGACGTCTGCGAGATGTTGCTAGGAGGAATCGAGAGGCAATGTAGGGCTGCGAAGTTTAAGCAACGTGGTCTGTGCATGGCCTGGCGCTTCCAAAGCTCGTTAAACTTTGGCCCCAACCATCAACCAAGAATTTTTGGTAGAGATCGAACAACAACTTCCTTCTATCATGAGTCGATTGTGCTTCTACGGCCGTGTACCAGACCACATTCTCGTCATGGCCGTTTGTCTGTCGCCAGGCACAGACTTGTAGCCACCCCTAGCGGCGGCCCAGCGGGAACGGAGCGAGCTGTCGGGCATGCTTGTCTATTGTCATGCTTGATGATATGCCTCTATAGAATCCGGTAGGTCTCAAGGAAGGTAGAAATGTATAAGTAGTCCTGGACATCTCCTCCAAGGACAGAATATCTCATCTCATCTCATCAGCTTCTACTACCTCATCACATTCCTTCTTTACATTCGCTACCATGCGCACTTCAGCTACTATTGCTGCTGCCCTCCTGGCTGGCTCTGCCACTGCTGCCCCTACTCCTGGCCTTTTGAGTAGCATTCTCGGTCAGCTCACCAACGACCTCAACACCCTTCTCGGCTCTCTTGGTATCAAACTCCAGACCAATGCCAACATTCACGGCCCTACTGTCCCCTTCCACGAGCAGTGCCCCTTCACCATTAACTCGTCTGTCAGCGTCTCTACCGACGTTTTCAGCCACGATATCACCTGGCCTCTTGGTGTCAACGGCGGAAACTACATCAACTGGAAGACCTTCAAGGCCAACGCAGCAAACCTCGGCGGTTGGCTCGAGAAGGAGAGAACCCATGATCCTATCTGGTGGTCTGCAGTCGGTGGTGACAGCGCTCCCGATGAGTGGACTCTGTGCGAGACTCTTGGTTCCAAGTGCGGACCTATCCTCGAGGAGCGCTATGGCTCTTTCCTCAATACCTCGACCATTGATCAGCTCGCCAGCGTAGGAGTCAACGCTCTCCGTATCCCTACCACCTACGCTGCTTGGGTCAAGGTTCCTGGATCCCAATTGTACTCTGGTGCCCAGCAGAAGTGGCTCAAGATCATCACCGACTATGCTGTCTTGAAGTACAACATGCACATCATTGTTGGTCTTCACTCCCTGCCCGGTGGTGTCAACAACCTCGATATTGGCGAGGCTCTCTTCCATGACGACTGGTTCTACAACGCTACCAACCTCGACTACAGTTTCCAGGCCATTGACGGTGTCCTCAACTTCATCAAGGCATCCGGTTACCAGAACGCCTTCACCATTGCCCCCATTAACGAGGCTTCCGATAACCTTGCTGGTTTCGGATCTGCTGCTGGCCTTTCTGACAACGCTACCAACTGGATTAATACCTATATCAACGGTGTTTTGAAGAAAATCGCTGTTGTGGACAAGCGTATCCCCCTCCAACTTCAAGACTGCTTCAAGGGAGCTAGTTTCTGGGCACCCTTCTACGATGCATCTACAAACATTGTAATGGACTCGCACGTTTATTACTTCGCTGCCGCCGGTACTTACGCCAACTACGTCAACCCTGCCGTCTGCGGTCAGGCCCAGTACATTGCCCAGGAGACAAAGTTCCCTGTCTTCATCGGCGAATGGAGTTTGCAGGCCATGTACAACAATACCCTGAACGTTGCTACCCGCAAGACTCTCTTCGATACCCAGCGTTACGCCTGGCAGAAGTATGTTGCTGGTGGTTCATTCTGGACTGCTGTTTCCTACTCCACCGCCGCCGTTGATGGCGAGGGTACCCAGAGAGATTACTGGTCTTACATTGATCTTATCAACGCTGGTGTTATCACCAAGCAGACCAACGCTTCTTACTGCTAAGCAGTTTGAGACAAAAAAAAAAGCAGGGAGGACTAGGGAATGATCGAGTTTTACGACAACAAAAGGCAGAGATAGATATGCATTTCCACTGGATGAAACAGAACAGCAGTTGGAAATTGCAAAAGAGCATAGAGAAGTTAAACTTGATAGAGCATTCGTTTGTACATATTTCCCAAAGAAGCAAAACTTTCACATTCATCTACATTCCACCCTTCGACAGTATATTCGAGATGGTAGCATTGTGTCTGACATCCTACTGTCTGGTCGCTACTTGCGTCTAATGATGATATCGGATCTTTCCGATCAATTGCAGTCGCCTCGTTACGGAGAACAATTAACAGGAAGTTGCGAAACACTGCTTTCTTTCTCCTTTCGGAGCCTCAGGCTCTCTGCTTTCATTGCTCCTGTTGAATTCTGATCGTGTTCCTGGTTACCCAGTTTTGGGTCTCGTGTGCTCAACAAATCCCGCCATACAGCTAGTAACGCAAGTCAATACTGTATCACCACGGTCTCATCCGAAAGAGCAATGATAGTTCTGAGGGATTGACGCTGCAGAGCGTCTACATGTCAGACACGAGCAGTGGAACTCTCACAGGATCTGAAACCAATGCTTGTCATGACTTCGATGCAAGAGTGGATTTCCCTTGAATAAATTGCTTCGACCTAGACAATAGACTGCTGAGATCTCCTCTTGTAAACATTTCTCGTTAGAATATATAAGCTGGCGAAGATACAATCCGATCAGCCCCTAAGAGGCAAGATATGCTGGGCCATAACACCCTGTCTGCACAGTGGACACTCAGGCTTCTCCCTCACCCAATCCGCAATGCAGGTCCAGCAAAACACATGACCACAAGTAGTGGCACTAGGATCACGCATAGGTTCCAGACACAGAGTGCACTTTCTCTGTTGACTACTCTCTATCCATCCCAGTTTCTCTTCGTCTTCAAGATTGACAATGGCAGCCTCCGAGTCAGAAGGTGGCAAGGGTGTATGTGTCATTCTCGAGATCTTGCTGTGGAGACTGGAAGTATCCTGCTGAGCACCGTCCTCCCCAAACAGTAGGGCGTTGTTTGAGCTGTAGGCGTTTGGGTCTAGAGAGACTTCGACGCCATTGTCGAGTACGGCACTTCCTCCGCTTAACATTGCGGGGTTGCTGATGACTGGGACGGAAGAGTAGGTCTCGTGGGCGTGTAGATAGGCTTGGACGCCCAGTTGTAGGACTAGGAGCACACCCAGAACTTCGTAGCCGATGCGCTGCTCGCTAGGATCTAGACGTCTAGTAAAGATGTAGCGGAGACCACTAAGGCGCTTTGCGAGGTGGTAGTATGCACCGGTAAAGTAGAAGGCAGTCAGACTAAGTGCATGTATCGGCGAAGGAGAAGTGATGGTGTCGAGGTTTCGAAGAATGTAAGATTGTAGATTTGTCAGCCACTCGGACGGCTGGTTGGGTTTGCTGTTTCGACGACGCAAGGATATTTCCAACTTTGCGCGCAGCTTTCTTCGAAAGGCTGGCAGGAGTCTGGTGAGACCGTATGGTAGCAAGACGCTGGCGAGTATGTATCCTCCTCTTCTGTATGCGCTTGGAAGGCGCAGTGTGTCATCTTCAACCTGGACAATGTCGCAGTACTCCTCTCCTAGTGTGCGATTACCGACCAGAGTGGTCAAAGATAGATACAATAGATCGGCGAAGGTCCGCGTGCCCGTCATGTTGGTTTGCGCAAAGCGAGCGCCATAGAGAGTCCGTAGTACCGAGGAGAGGCGCTCCAGCAGCACGCCCTGGAAGTAGGCATCCTTTTGGTGTGATCGGATTATGTCTGGTGCTGAGCCGAATGGATACTGGAACGCGGTATGGTTGCTGCTAGGAGCTCCGTTGTGGACGAAGTCAGACATTGTGTTTGCAGGTGAACAAGCTATGCGCAATCCAAGCTGAGAGTTGGATGCGGGATACGGTTGATGCGGTGAATACGCTCAATACGGTGGTGCCTGGCCGAGGCATCGTCGGACTTTTTGCAACCATAACCGACAGCCTTGACAATTCATGGCTTGATCCAAGCCTTCTTCTGCCTACCTCTTATTCGACAACGTGCTTCTCAAGATCTCTACTTCTGATACAGCAAAGAACGAGGTATCTTGCTAGCTGCATTTGTTGATTGGTGCTTTGTGCATGTTTTGACGGATGTCTCGACTGGGTTGCTGAGTCTGCTCTACGGAGTACGGAATCTCGGCTTTCGGCACCGTCGCCAAATTTGGCAGGTGAATCATAAACAAATGATTGGGTACAATTCGAAGGAATTGCTCCCTCTATCGTTCAGCTTGGAACTATTGATCCTTCTGTGCAAGAGTGTGTGTTAGGCAGTCACAAGTCGACACAGTCAGAAGTTCTGACTCACGATATGGATTGGTAAGATGGACCTATGATGGAAGGTTCGTGTCACGGCTAAACAAGAGTCCGGCGGCGAATGACTCTTGCACCAAAACAAGCAGCCTACAAGCCTTGGAGGCTGAACCTTGTTGCACCACACCTGCAAATCAGATCTGCCGTATTTTTGTTTATCTGCGTCGGAAATGTGGAGGAGGACGTCGTTTCGCCGACTGTCCGACATTTCCAGCGCGTTGGGTCCTCACGCTAGAGAACGTCTGCTTGCTTACCAATACGGCGCCCTACACAAATTAGGTAGTCGCATTCAATGCCAGCAGTCGAACATCCATGAAACCGGGGACTGTTCACGCTGTGAGGCCCGAGTTGGATGGATTGCTCTCCCTCTGGCATAGTTAGATGATGTTAAGATTGCTCACGTGTAAATTGTCCATGGAGTTCCATGTGCAGTGGTGCATGTTCGCAACGTGGGCGAAATGTCAATGTTCTCTATCGAAAAGTCTATGCCCCCTAGCGTATCCCCTCCATCGAAGATGCATCAAAGACGGCACAAGCGGAGGCCGACTCGGGACGATACGACAGATATGGAGGCGTCATGAACAATGTGTAGTTGCTGCCTGCCGCCTGAAAGTGTTATTGCTGTCGTTCGCTCCTTTTCCTGGCACTTCACCCACATCGACTTTTGAGCCTGCGACCCCTACGACGCCTCCCGGAACATGTCTGCCCCAGTGCCAGACACGGTCTGGACATCGGGCGACACTAGCAACCCACCCCCAGCTGCCGACACTGCACAACATGGTTCTGTGGCCACCGAGCCTTTAGAGAGAGTCGGAACGGCGAAAGAATTGAACCCTGAGAAAGTACTGGACCCCGAATACGTGCAACAAAAGGACGCCGAAAAACATGCGGAGAAACATGGTCGATCGCCGCTTGACCGCCACCAGAGTGATTGGACTTCTTCCTCGAGCAGCATAACGCCAGACGACAAGAGTCAGAAAAGCATAGAGGGCGAGAAGCAATCATGGAGCGAAAAAATAAACCCTCTCAAGAGAAAAATCAAGCCGCCGGTACCGACTGAGCAAGGAGAGTCGAGAGAATACAAGGCAAATTTCTTCAGTCACCTCACCTTCCAATGGATGGCTCCTATAATGACTGTCGGTTACCAACGACCACTTGAGCTCAATGATTTGTGGAAAGTCAACCCCGACCGTAGTGTAGATGTTTTGTCTGCAAGACTCAAGGCCGCATTCAAGAAGAGAGTCGACAATGGAACCGAAAATCCTCTGAAATGGGCGCTTTACGATACCTTCAAAAGCGAATTTCTACTGGGAGGACTCTGTGAATTGATCGCCGCCGTGGTCCAAGTCTTGGCTCCTTTCGTTCTCCGTTACTTGATCAACTTCTCTACTGAGGTCTGGATTGCCGAGCAAAGAGGTACACCTAGACCTGATATTGGTCATGGTGTCGGTTTGGTTATTGGCGTCACTGTTTTGCAAATTATTCAAAGTGTTTGCACAAACCACTTCTTGTACCGCGGTATGACTGTTGGTGGCCAGGCTCGTGCTGTAACCATCGCTATCATCTTCGAGAAAGCCATGAAACTTTCAGGAAGAGCAAGAGCCGGAGGCAAATCAAATACCGAGCCTGTCGGTCTTCCTCCTGGTATCGCTCCTGGCAGTAAAGAAGAGAAGAAATGGCTGAAGGCAAAGCTCAAGAAAGAAAAGGCAAATTCGAAAGACAAGAAGGGAGTTTCAGGTGGTGGAGAAGGATGGTCAAACGGCAGAATTGTCAACTTGATGTCCACCGACACCTATCGCATTGATACCGCTTCTGGCATGTTTCACATGATTTGGGCCTCCCCAATCTCTATCGTTCTGACTCTGGTTCTGCTTCTCATCAACATCAACTACAGCGCATTGGCTGGATTTGCTCTCCTTATTGTGGCGATGCCCTTACTTGGACGATCGATCAAAAGCTTGTTCGTTCGCAGAAAGGCCATCAACAAAGTCACTGATCAGAGAGTCGGACTTACTCAGGAAATTCTCGCTGGTGTCAGATTCGTCAAATACTTTGGCTGGGAGAGCAGTTTCCTTGACCGCCTGAAGGAAATTCGACGCAGAGAAATCGGCAAGATTCAGTTCTTGTTGAACATTCGTAACGGAATCATGGCTGTTTCCATGTCCATGCCTGTATTCGCTTCTATGCTGGCTTTCATCACCTACAGTCTCACAGACCACGGACTTCAAGCTGGAAAGATTTTCTCATCTCTGGCGCTTTTCAACGGTCTCAGACTGCCACTCAATTTGCTGCCACTTGTTATTGGTCAAACTGTCGACGCTACTGCATCTATTCGCAGAATTGAAGAGTTCCTGCTAGCCGAAGAGGCACTGGATGAAGCTGCCTGGGATTACGAGGGCAAGAGTGCTATCGTGATGAAGGATGCTAACTTCACCTGGGAGAGAACTCCGACTCAGGAGACAGAAAAGAAAGCAGTTGGAGCCCCTGGTTCTAAGGAAGCCAAAGCTGCTAGGAAAGCTGACAAGAAAGCCGACCAAAAGGCTGACAAACAAGCGAAGAAGGACGCAAAGAAAGCCACCAAGGCATTGAAGAATGCCGAAAAGGACGATGGCCTCGAAGCTTCTGACAGCAGCACTACTCTGGCCGAAGACAGTGAGCATCCATTCGAAATCAAGGGTCTCAACATCTCGATTGGCCGTGACGAGCTTGTCGCAGTCATTGGAAGTGTTGGTTCCGGCAAGACATCTATTCTGGCTGCGCTCGGAGGAGAAATGCGCAGGACTTCGGGTGAGGTCACTTTTGGTGCTTCACGCTCATACTGCCCTCAATACGCCTGGATTCAGAACGCCACTGTCAAGGAGAACATCACTTTTGGAAAGCCGTTCGACCAGGACTGGTACGACGAAGTCGTGGACGCATGCGCTCTGCGTCCCGATCTCGACATGCTCCCCAACGGTGACCTCACCGAGATTGGTGAGCGTGGTATAACTGTTTCCGGTGGCCAGAAGCAACGTTTGAACATTGCTAGAGCTATTTACTTCAACGCCGATATTGTCCTAATGGATGACCCGCTTTCAGCTGTCGATGCTCATGTCGGACGACACATCATGGACAACGCTATCTGTGGACTTCTCAGAAACAAGGCTCGTGTTCTTGCAACTCATCAACTTCATGTTCTGCATCGTTGCGACCGTATCATCTGGGTTCAAGATGGTACTGCATACAAGATCGACACATTTGACAGCCTCATGGCGACCGATGCAGACTTCCAGAAGATGATGGCTACTACCGCTAAAGAAGAGAAGAAGCCGGAGGAAGAGGTTGATGGTGACGAGGTCGAGGAAGAGAAGAAGGACGTTGAACAAAAGACTGGTGGCAAGAAGCCAGCCGCAGCACTCATGCAGGCCGAAGAGCGTGCTGTCAAGAGTGTTTCCTTTGGCATCTATAAGGCTTACGTCAAGGCTTCTGGATCTCTTGCTGTTGCACCTCTGATTCTCCTGACACTCATCCTGTCCCAAGGTGCCAACATTGCAACCAGTTTGTGGTTGTCGTGGTGGACTTCGAACAAGTTCGGCTACACCCGGGGAACGTACATTGGAGTCTACGCCGGACTCGGTGTATCTCAGGCTGTACTCATGTTTGTCTTCTCCAGTATCCTGACCATCTGCGGTACTCGAGCCAGTGCGACCCTGCTTCATAATGCAGTCACCCGGGTTCTTCGCGCACCAATGTCATTCTTCGACACAACACCGCTTGGACGTATCACCAACCGTTTTTCCAAGGACGTCGACACCATGGACAACGCCTTGACTGATGCTTTCCGTATGTTCTTCATGACGCTTGCGCAGATCATCGCTGTCTTCATCCTGATCATTGCTTACTACTACTACTTCGCTGCTGCTCTGGGTCCCTTGTTCATCATGTTCCTGTTCGCCGCGAGCTACTATCGCTCTTCGGCACGTGAGATCAAGCGTCACGAAGCCGTTCTTCGTAGCAGCGTCTTCTCTCGCTTCAGTGAAGCTGTGTCTGGTGTCGCTACTATTCGTGCTTATGGATTGCAGGACCAGTTCTCGAGATCTGTCCGTGAGGCGATTGACAACATGAACTCCGCTTACTATCTCACCTTCTCGAACCAACGCTGGTTGTCTGTCCGCCTTGACGCCATCGGCACTCTTCTCGTCTTTGTTACTGGTATTCTGGTCGTTACTGCCAGTTTCTCTGTCAACCCCAGCAGTGGTGGTCTGGTTCTTTCGTACATTCTCTCAGTCGTGCAGATGATTCAGTTCACTGTCCGCCAGCTTGCTGAAGTTGAGAACAACATGAACTCTACTGAGCGTATCTACTACTACGGCAACAACCTTGAGGAGGAAGCCCCTCTGCACACTGTTGAGGTTCGTCCCTCATGGCCCGAGAAGGGTGAAATTGTCTTCGACAATGTCCAGATGCGTTACCGTGAGGGACTTCCTCTTGTTCTCAAGGGTCTCAACATGCACGTCAATGCTGGTGAGCGTATCGGTGTGGTCGGTCGTACTGGTGCTGGCAAGTCAACTATCATGTCTACCCTGTTCCGTCTCGTTGAACTCAGCGGCGGAAGCATCACAGTTGATGGTCTTGACATCGCCAAGATTGGTCTTAGGGATCTGCGATCACGTCTTTCTATCATCCCGCAGGACCCTACCTTGTTCAAGGGCACCATTCGCAGTAACCTCGACCCCTTCAACGAGCATACCGACATGGCACTGTGGGGTGCACTTCGTCAAGCCGATCTTGTTGGCGAGGACCAAGACATCGCTGATTCATCGACTCGTATCCATCTCGATGCCCCCGTCGAAGAAGAAGGTTTGAACTTCTCCCTTGGTCAGCGTCAACTCATGGCTCTAGCCCGTGCTCTTGTACGTGGTAGCCGCATCATCGTCTGCGACGAAGCAACTTCATCTGTCGACTTTGACACAGATCAGAAGATTCAGCGCACGATTGTCAAGGGTTTCCAGGGCAAGACTCTTTTGTGTATTGCCCATCGTCTGAAGACCATCATCGGTTACGACCGTATTTGTGTAATGGACAAGGGACAAATCGCCGAGCTTGACCGCCCCATCACTCTCTACGACCAGGGAGGTATCTTCCGCAGTATGTGTGATCGCAGTGGTATTCGCAGGGAGGACTTCTTTGCCAGTCCGGAGGCCAACTTCACAGAGTGATCTATTCGAATAGCGTGCTTGTGCTTTTGGGAAGTGGGTAGCATGAACTGCATAGATGCGTACATGAAGATGGCGTTTCTGGCGAAAAGCATTTCGTTTGCTAAGATTGTTTTTGGTGTATATACGAAGTCCTATGAACAATATATTTATTTTCTGAACAAATGCCCTTCCACATGTGAATAGATGTCAAGCATGAGCAGCACTCGTTCACATGCTGACTCAACATCAACAAGGCGTGGAGTGAGTCTACCTTGTAGCCATCTAGACGAAACGACTGCTGTTGAGAGGAGAGACAAAAGTTAAGCGTGGTGGTGCTTCGCCCCCCTTGCCGGAGCGATAGCAAAAGATGGAAGATGACAGAAGGTGATTGGAGAGGAAGGGACGCTAGACAATTCAGGGTCTCCGGCGACGCGCGCCAAGGAAATCCAGTGAGCAAGAGGCAGCGTCGTGGCGGGAAAGTCAGAGAATTCGTCTGGCTGCGAGTGCTTTTAGATCTGTCTTCTGCCTGTTCACCACTCTCCCCTCTACAACCCCAAGAAACCTCACATCACAAAAGTTCTGTTGTTTTCTTATTTGCTTTGTCGTCTGTGCAGTTGTTTTTCTGCGCATCCGATACAAGTCTCTGGTCCATTATCCACCAGACTCCTTTCATATAATCAACAGACTCTTCAGTCGCTTCACGCCTTATCCCAACAATCGACGACCCATCACCCGACCACTTTTTCCAACCCCCGAAAAAAGATATCGCAAACATGGCCGATCAACTCAACATGAACAACCTCTCGCTGAGCGAGTCTCAGCACGCCCCTAGACAAAATGGCAACGGTGGATTTGTCCGCTCCGCCTACATCCCTCCTCACGCCAGAGGCAGCACCAGAGGCCCTGCTCCTGGTCCCGCTGCTATGGACGGCGCTCCTCCCATGAACGGTCACTTTGACGGTCCTAGGTAAGTTCTCTCGCCTTGTTTGCAAACGCGCATTCGGCTGACAAATTTTTCAAGACCCGGCTTTGGTGCTGGTCGTGGCGGCGGTGCTGCCGGCGGCGGCTGGGGCGGCGCTCCCACTTTCACTCCCAGAGGCGGCAATGGCTTCGACAGAAACGCCTACGGCAACCCCGGCCAGGGCGGTGGTCAACAAGCCCGCGGCTCCGGTGATGGCCAGTGGAAGGACGGCAAGCACGTTCCCGGACCTTCCAACCCTCGTGTTGAGCGCGAGCTGTTCGGTGTCCCCAACGACCCCAACGTGCAGCACAGCGGTATCAACTTCGAGAAGTACGACGACATCCCCGTCGAGGCCAGCGGTCAAGGCGTTCCCGAACCCGTCACCACCTTCTCCAACCCTCCCCTCGACGACCACCTTATCAGCAACATCGAGCTCTCCGGCTACAAGGTCCCTACCCCCGTCCAGAAGTACTCAATTCCTATCGTCATGGGCGGCCGTGACTTGATGGCTTGTGCCCAGACCGGTTCCGGAAAGACTGGTGGTTTCCTCTTCCCCATTCTCGCCCAGGCCTTCGTCAACGGCCCCAGCGCTACCCCTGTCCAGACTGGCATGGCTCGCCAGCGCAAGGCCTACCCCACCTCGCTCGTCCTCGCCCCTACTCGTGAGCTTGTCTCTCAGATCTACGAGGAGTCCCGCAAGTTCGCCTACCGTTCGTGGGTTCGCCCTTGCGTCGTTTACGGTGGTGCCGACATTGGTCACCAGCTCCGCCAAATCGAGCGCGGCTGCGATCTTCTTGTTGCTACTCCTGGTCGTCTTGTCGATCTCATAGAACGTGGTCGCATCTCGCTCCAGAACATCAAGTACCTTGTTCTCGATGAGGCTGATCGCATGTTGGACATGGGTTTCGAGCCCCAGATTCGCCGCATCGTTGAGGGTGAGGATATGCCTCCCACCACCGGCCGCCAAACTCTCATGTTTTCGGCCACCTTCCCCCGTGACATCCAGTTGCTGGCACGTGACTTCCTCAAGGAGTATATCTTCCTCTCTGTCGGTCGTGTCGGTTCCACCTCTGAGAACATCACTCAGAAGATTGAGTACGTCGAGGACGTTGACAAGCGCTCCGTCCTTCTCGACATCCTCCACACCCACGGCGCTGGTCTTACTCTGATCTTCGTCGAGACCAAGCGTATGGCCGATTCGCTCTCCGACTTCCTCATCAACCAGGGCTTCCCCGCCACCTCGATTCACGGTGACCGCACCCAGCGTGAGCGTGAGCGCGCCCTCGAGATGTTCCGCTCTGCTCGTTGCCCCATCCTCGTTGCCACCGCTGTCGCAGCCCGTGGTCTCGATATCCCCAACGTCAAGCACGTCGTCAACTACGATCTGCCCACCGACATTGACGACTACGTCCACCGTATCGGTCGTACTGGTCGTGCCGGAAACACTGGTGTTGCCACCGCTTTCTTCAACCGCGGCAATAGAGGTGTCGTTCGTGACCTTCTCGAGCTTCTCAAGGAGGCCAACCAGGAGGTCCCCGCCTTCCTCGAGACTGTCGCTCGTGAGGGCAGCGGCTTCGGTGGCGGCGGTCGTGGCCGTGGCGGCGGTGGTCGTGGCCGTGGTGCTACTGCTACTCGCGATGTCCGTAGCTTCGGCGGCGGTTCGCGTCCCGCTTACGCTGGCTCGCAATGGGGCGGCAGCGGCGGCGGTGCCGGTGGCTTTGGCGGATCAGCTGGCGGTGCTGGCGGTTACGGTGGTGGCATGGGAGGTGGTAGCTACGGCAACCCCTCTGGTCCCTCCGGCCCTGGTGCCAACTCTTGGTGGTAGACTCCCCAAGCTCGCTAACGACCGACCTGCACTTTTCGGTCACTTGACCTTGTGGTCACATTTTTCTTTCAGTCTCTGATTTTAGCTTTCACGTTTCGCGGTCCTTTCTCTGGACGTCAAAACACCATGGATCGATGGACGCGGTCCTTGCTCATAAACTCACAGTCAGCATGATAGACAGCGTTGATTTTTCTTCATACCCAGCACGGAGACGGCGCTCATCACGGTTTACGACTTTCTTCACGGCCTTGAGCGTTCTTATATGAAACGCTCGATGCATTCGACGAGCGTGGTATCCGGTCTGGGCAGATGAGGCTTCCAGAGGATTCGGACATGTTTCGATACCAGTTATGTTCTTCGGTTTTCTTTTTACTTTTCAAATAACGATCCTGGCATTTCACAGCATCACGAAGCTCTATAGCATCTGGAAAGGCGTTCTCATGGGACGCTGGTCTAGGCTGGGCTCGCAACGATGTTACGGCTGTCGCATATGGCATGGGCAGCTTTCTTTTTTTCGCTTTCGGATGATGGATACCCCAAACTTTATAGACTTTTTTCATCTGGAGGCAGGAAGAGATAGGCATGGCAAGATGACTGCCTGCAAAGGGATATGCTGGCCGCTCGGCAGGATCAATCCCAAAAAAAAGTTACTTCCACATTTCACCACGTGTTCCAGATCTTCAATATAGATGCGCAAATCAAGGCATTTCCTGAGCTTACAGCTTGTGTGTACATGACATGTGTGATAGTCATTGTTTAGTAATGTCAGATGCCAGAAGACTTCTCATGATGATGAAGTTGGGACGACGAGGGGGTTGTTTCGTCGATGGTATGGCTTCGATTTGGGGATTGCAAGGCAGAGCTTCCCCAGACGCTCCGCGTCGTCACAGGGAAAGCACGGTCGGGAGCAGCCGCAATCTGCAGGTGTCGGCAGGTGCGCGATCGAAGGGAATCTGTTCTTTCCATCATCGTATTCACCAGAGACATCAAACACAAGTGCGCCATGGTGGAGCAGGACTCTCGCAGTAGCTTGCGACATATCCTCGCCGACGAGCCCGTCGAACGCAGTCCCCCGAGACCCGCACCGCCAGCAACACCGGCATCCGCACCAGCGATACGAGCCCCATCAACTACAGGCGACCACGAGCCATCACCTGCACCCAGAGGCGACAAGGATGACAAGGACGACGACCACGAAGCAGAGACACCGCTGTACACATCGACGACGCAGACAACACGGCGCAATGCAAACGGCAGCGTGTCTTCAGTCTACTCAGGAAATAAGATCCGTCATCTGAAGAAGGAGGACGGCGTACCGCTATGGCGCAAGGACATCCAGTACGACTTTCTCGACATGGTCTTCAAGGATGACCATCGCGTCTTTACTCGCTACTCGGACAATGAAAAGGGACACACGTTTGCCGAAATCTACGTCGATGCCATGGCAAAGAGCAGCAAGTGCAGCAAGATCCTCAAGGAGAAGCTCAAGGAGGACTTTGACTCAGCCATCACTATGGCTATGGTCTGCCTGCTTGTCAACGTCGGCCGAATGAACACGACTCTGAACTTCTTCCCCGAGATGCGTGCTCAACTCCGTACCTACCACTCGATCCCTGCTCTACAGGCACACCAAGATCCGAACGCCTACAAGCAACTACAAGATGCCCCACGTCTGAAATCTATCCTCAAGGGCGCTACCGAAGACACGCCACAGCCAGGTACAATTGAAGACATTCGTCAGGCCTCGATACCACGTACCAACCCCGTCAACCTGATCTTTGTTCTGTCACAGTATGCTCCAAAGATATCAGAGCTGCACTTCAACCATCCTCGCGACTTCTTCGATCTTGTCATGCGACCCAGCTTGAGCAGTAAGAGCAGAGCGACAGCCTTTCTCTGGCTCATGTGGTGGTACCTGGAAAGCGACTTCTCCAATGAATCTGCTCTTAAGAATCCTTTCGGAGCTGGTTGCGAGCCCGAAGGTGGTGGTGTGCCAATCAAGGTTCCTCCGCTCGAGAGCTTGACCGAGGAACAGGCTGCCTTAGAGAATGTCGACAGCGCAGAAGAAAAGGAGTACGGAGAACAGAAGCGCAAGGAAAGAATTGCAATCGTCGCAAGCGAACCCAGTCCTGCTATGACGGCTCTCAAACGCGCCAGAAAAGGTATGTTGTCTTCTTACGATGACTGGCTAAGCACTAACTTGGGAGAACAAAAAGAACGCAGTCTGTTCGCGGCGGGTCTCGGTGATGCAAATTCGGATGCTGGAACCAAGACCCCCAGCCGTGACTTTGACTCGCCAGCTCCTCATGGTTCGTTGCTTCTCGGCTGGCCTGTCTATGGATAGCTGACTGTCAATCCAGACTCGATGCGTAGGGCCTATGCAGGTAGTGACTACACTAGATCCCCTACCCCTCCAACAAGCTCTTTCCAGGCCGCCAACACCATCTCGAAGCCTTTGGCAGCCAAGTCCTTCTTGACCGAAGTTGATGAGAAAGAACATGACATCCAACACTTGGCTTCACCTTCCGTGGGCACGCCACAAGCTGCAGCATTGCCCAAAAAAGGCGCTGGACGAGGTAACCGGAACACCAACATACACCACCCTTTTTTGCTGCCCAATCCCGTTCACACATCCCCTCCTGCCTTGTATACCGTGCCGGATGGCCTCTATCTGCAACCCCAACGTGACCACCTCTCGACACCCTCGTATCAACTCCAGACTCGGAACCGTCCGCTGACATCACACCAAAAAGCAGTCAGCGATTACCGCCGTGTGCGAATCAACCAAATCCTTGATACCGGTATCAGACGACGCCACATAGCTGCCAAACGTCAACGCCAAGAAGAAGGTATATTACTGCGTGCTTGGAAGCGAATCCGTATGCTGCCTTCCGGCTGGGACAGTGAGGATGAAGGCACTGTCGACAAAGGTAAAGAAGACGCCAAGGACAAGGACGACGGCGGAACTGGAAAAGGAAAGTCAAAAGAGGAAGAGAAGGCTGCCGCCGCGCTTCGTCGTGCTGCTGCTGGTGTCCGGATCCTCGGAGGTTTTGCGTTACCGCTCACGGACAAGGAGCTTGAGCAAGAGAAGCAGCGTCCACTTAACAGCATTGCGAACGTTGCGAGAGACGATGTTGGCGAAGAGGCGTTGTTCTTCTCGCGAGCCTTTTCACTCGGAATGGTCACACTCGATCGCGATGAGAATGCAGATGTTGATGGCAGCCTATTACTTCCTTCACCACCGCTCAAGCCTGTCGATGACATGGAAGATGAACGAGAGTTGCAAGCCATGGACGAGATAGCTGCTACAATCGTGAAACCCAGACAAGGCAGGAAGAGTCGTGGCGGAGGTGGAGGTGCAAGCAGGAAATCCAAGGGCGGCGCGAGTAAACTGGCAGAAGAGGCAAAGGACGGAACACCAGGCGGCTCAAGGCTTTCTACTGCAAGAGGAGATAACGAAGGAGAAGATGAAGATATGCATGATGAGGGCAATGTCACAGTTGGTCCGAGTGCAGAGTTGGACGACGATGAGAGGGAGTTGCTTGGCGAAGCGGACACGGAAGACGAAGAAGAAGACGAGGACAACATGGATGAGGATTGATCGGCATATGTATGAGGGTGTGTAAGAATTTTGCGATCGGGTCGAGCTGGCTGTGTGATCACTATCAGGAGCATTGAAACCAGTACCAACGTTACAGATACCTGCTGATTACAGACATGCGTTGTTCGTTTGACGTATGCCACTGTCTTGCTCTTCGTCGTTGCTTCTCTCAGTTCCTTGATTGCTCTCATGTGTTCCACTAAGAGCAGCTCTCAGTGAGCTTTGCTCGGATTCTCAAAAGTACTGTGCATCTTTATAGCACACTTGTGACAGACTTTGATACAAGAGATTGCAACCCAAAGGCAACTCCACGTGCCATGGTTTCGGTTTTGAGCTCGAGAGTTCCCAGCTCACCAGATCCAAAATATGCTCATCTACATACTGCGTTTTCTATCTACTCAACGCCTTTTCTTTGATCATCCACGCACTGATAGCAGCTCCTGCCACAAGACCAATCTCAAGCCCAAAAGCAGCGCGTGTGCTCTGCGCATAGCACGCTCTGACCAAGGCTCTCACATTAGGCTCGAGGGTATTGATATAAGCCAGGCTCTCTCTGACACGCTCTGTGATCTCGGCAGCAGCATCGCCGCTACTGAGTGCTGCTGCGAGACGGTCGCGGAGTGCTTGGTTGGCAAGAGTGGCAGAGACGGACACGCCAAATACAGATCCCAAGCTGCGGAAGAGGTAGGAGCAGGCGGTGGCGACGGCTTGATCATCGCGAGATGCGTTGGCAATGAGACCGATCAAGGTTGATGTAACACCAATACCTGTTTTGACATAAGTGGAAGGAAGAAGAGGGTGAGAAGGGAAGAGATATACCGTTTGAGAAACCACAAATACACATGCCGACGATTATTCCAGGAGTGCTGTTGACCACAAAGCCAGAGAACAAAAAGACAAAAGTCATTCCGACAACCAAGCACGAATAGGCGATCACTGTCAACCAGTAAAACTTGCCAGTTCGCTGCATGTAGAAGCCACCGAATAGACTGCCACTGACACCTGCAATAATACCTGGGATCAGACGAACACCAGCCTGAGTAGCGGTAAGGCCATCAACCGCTTGGAAGTAAAGAGGAATGTAGAACAGAGCCGCAAGCCAACCAGAGAAAGAGAAGAAGTTGCACAGATAGCATGCAAATAGCGAGCGGTTAAAGATGATGTGGCCAGGCGCAAAGGGTTCCTTTGCGACTTTCATCTCCACAAGGACGAAGAGGATGAAAAGCGGAATGCTGAGACTGATGGAGATGATGGTGATGTTTGCCTTCCACGACACATTGCTACCTCTGTCGAGGGCAAGTAAGAGAGTAAAGACAGCACCGATAAGGATAGCAGCACCCAGGAAGTCGATGCGACGAAGTTTCTGCTTCCAATCGGTCTGCTCTCGCTTGGGAAGCTTCAGAACCAGACTTACAACGACAAAGGCAAGCACGCACAGCGGAACCTGACCGAGGAAAGCCCAACGCCAGCCGATGGAGTCCGCAAGAATGCCACCCAAAGGGGCACCTGTACCAGCTCCAGTTGCATAAATGATGTTGACATAGCCCTGCCACTTGCCACGCTCACGGAGAGGGACGGCGTCAGACATTAGGATAGACACCACAGTAGTCATACCACCACCACCGATACCTGCAAAGGCTCTAGCAGCAATAAGCTGATTCATGTTCTGAGCAAGACCGCAGAACAGACAGCCCAGACCAAAGATAGCGTATGCAAACAACAAGCAACTCTTTCGCCCAAATATATCCGACATTTTTCCATACAGTGGTTGAAAACTCGTCAGGGTCAAGAAATAGGCAGTCGCGATCCAAGAAACATTGTTGAGAGCCTTCAACTCGCTACCGATCTTGCCGTAGCTGGATACGATGATGGTCTGGTCGGCAGCAGATAGGAGCACACCGATTGTCAAGGCCGGGAAGATGACGTTCATCTTCTTTCTCATCTCTGGCTGGCCTTCGTATTGTTTCTGTCTTTCTTCCAGACTGGTCTGTCGTTCGAGGTCTCCGCCATCTTCTTCTTCTGTGATGACTCCATTGGCGATGGCGCTGTCGGGGGCAATCCCGTCACTAGGGTCGATGGGTTTGGGTCCCTGTTTTCCTAGCAATGGCGACGTCTCGCTAGCCTGCTCCTGGAGGTTCTCGTCGTCGGTCGTCATATTGTGTGTATAGATGAATTGACTCGAAGTGCCGGCTTTAGTGGAGATAAGATTAGAGGCCCAGAAAGATGTATGACGAGTGCTATCGTGTGTCCGGTCTGTTATGCGTGGACCAAAGACGTGGAGGACATGCCAGTCTCTTCCAGGCGACTTTGGGATACAGCAGAGATAGAAATATTCAGCTCAAAAGACTGTCTCAGGGCTTCTCACCGTACTTGTATATTGCACCATTGGGTCCTCGGCCTATAAAAGTGGGCCGCCTCTTCCGGCTATCGCTTCCGCCTATCAACTTCCTTCTTTGTCCAACTTCGGCCATGCCCGCCTGGCCGTCCATGATTTTCATGTGTAACAGTGAAGACTTCTGTCGATAATTAGTCCGTTCAGATATCCATATGCATTATGTTGTGTAGGTGTATATATACATTGACACATTGATACATTGTTACCACAGACGAGACCTCAGTCAATCAGATCGGCATTCTTCCAACTTCACCGCTCAATTTGCAAGAGGAATATCGTCAAACTCCTTGCGCATAAAAAGTCGGGCCTGCTCCAAGCCCTCCTTGACGACTTCCGTCCGGTTCACATATCCAATTCTGACATAACCTTTGAACTCCTCGCCGAAACAATCTCCAGGTAGAAACATCACACCGGCCTTCTCTTGCAACTGCTTGCAGAACTCTCTGGCATCAATCGGCTTCCCGTCTCGACTGAACTTGATGAATGCCGTTGTGCCTGCCACCGGCTTGACCCAGGTACAGTATTCATCATGCTTGATGACGAACCTTTCTAGCAGCTCTAGGTTGGTGCGTGCGAGAGCAATGTTCCTGCCTAGCAAGCTGTGTATGCAGTTTTGATCGAGAGCGAAAGCAGCGACTTGCTGGTCCAGGATACTGACACTGATGGTGGTGTAATCGCGAGCTTCGGCACACTTCTCGATAATGTCTCGGTTGCGCGAAGCGATCCAGCCAGTTCTGATTCCAGCCAGAGAATAAGCTTTGGAGAGTGAACCTGTGCAGATGGTGTTTTCATAGCCCATGGATAAGATAGAAGGGGGAAACTCGTTCTCGGCGGGGGTAATGCCGTGGAACAGAGGTCTGTACACTTCGTCAGAGAGAATGGTGATGTTGTGCTCCCTGACCAATTCGACAATATCCTGCAACAGCGACTTTTTGAGAACGGCACCACTAGGGTTGTTTGGGTTGCTGCAGAGGTTAGCAACGAAAAGAAACATCACAGTTGGCTCTGAGACTCACTTCAAGATAATCAACTTGGTGTTAGATTTGATCATGCCCTTGAGCTCCTCGAAGTCAGGTTCCCATTTCTTCTCCATCGTGGCCTTCCACAGCTCTACTTCTGCCCCCAAGGATGCCGGATAGTCGTATAATTGTTGGTAAGTAGGATAATGGCAGATGACATGATCGCCAGGGCCGACCAGAGAATAGAGTACAAGAGCGTTTGACGCAATAGCTCCAGGTTGGATCAAGATGTTCTCCTTGGGCAAGAGACTACTCGACCTAGATGAATATAGCCTGGCAAGATTGGAGCGTAGGTTCTCATTGCCTCGAATGTCTCCATAGTTGAGAATGGTTGAAAGATCGACTATCTCGGCACTCTTGTTCTCGGATAGCTCACGCAATTCGTTAATTGATACGGAAGCAGCACATGTTTCGGCGATGTTGTACTTGGCGGTTGTTTCGTAAGCATCCATCCACTACTTGGGTCAGCTGATGAAGTTCTCAAGTGGATAGTCTCAATTCTCTCGATTGTTTTGTAGAGCGAGGAGTGATACTGACCTGCTCGACTGCAAAAGGTTTGATATGGACCATGATGAATGCTCGGAAGTAGATTAGAGGATGGAATTCGTAGGATCAAATGATGGGATATGTTCCAGGATATTGACCAATGTGCAAGCGTTCGTGAGAGATCCTACAGTACTCTGACTTTATGGCAACGAGAAAATATGTCAATCGAAGGGCGTACTGACTGACAGAGGACAGCAAGATGTCAATGGCCGAGAGCGGGGACGACTTGCCCGAGTGATCGGCAACTCTAGCCGAGCAAGCCCGCCAAATCTTCGACATGTCGACATCGCCAAGACGAGACAATTATCGAACAGCGACTCGTCGCAGAGCACAACAACATCAGCACAGCAACCCGACTCAACCATGTTCTCACAAGCAACTCGCTCGCTACTCCGCGCAGCCCCAGTTGCCCGCAGCCCCGCCTCTGTGTGCGCGCGCACCGCCTTCAGCACCTACTCCGCCAACTCGCTCATCTCGAGAATGTCGCAAATGTCGCTCGCCAGACCCGTCGCATCGCCCACAAAGAGCCTGGTTGCTTTCCAACAGACAAGAGGAATGAAGGTCCGAAGTTCCGTCAAGAAGCTGTGTGATGGTTGCAAGGTACGGACAATAGCAGCAGACATGCTGGCATACAAGACACGAACAGCAAAAGTCAGGACAATATACTGATATAATTGCTTGTAGAGTGTGCGCAGAAAGGGCGGCAAATATGTCTATATCATTTGCAGCAAGAACCCCAAACACAAGCAGAGGTACGGCTCTCATGGATCGGAGAGACGCAATATGAGACTAACAATTCTACAGACAAGGTTGATTGGAGAAGAGAAACAAAACTATACTGTACAACAACTGGCATACCCTTTTCTGCATACCTGGTGGCGGCGTTCTAGAATGGATTCTTTTAGGCTTTACGATCTCATTCCCTCCTTCCTATCTCAATTCATGCCATGTGATGATGCAACGAGATCTAAAGTGAATCATGTGAGATTGCCAGGATTTGCGGAACCAACTCTCTTGGGTTGCTCTTGCTGTGTGCCTCCTCCCCATGGCTGTGGCTCTGATAGCTCCTACCTGGCCGTCCTCTTCTTCCCTTCATTAGTGACTAACCAGACCTCTACCATATATCTGACCAGCCTCCCAAAACTCCAACCATCCTCCTTAGCCGAATGGCTACTCGAGCTGCCAAGAACCCCCGTTCGATCCCCATCAGCGCCGCTAACTTTCTTAATAGAAACCATTTCGCCTTTTGCGCACATAGCAAAAGTCCAAATCGAGATGCGCATCTCAGTGGCAAAGGCTGCAGCGTAGCCTGAACCACACCCGTGATTCGATTCCAGCGGAATCATATTCACAACACTAAGTCTACAGTAGCATTCGACGTGTCGTGGTAGATGATCTTGCAAACACAAGGATTCTTCACTGTACTGAATAGTGTGAGATAGCAACTCTGCTCTGACAAAACGATAGAGCAGGTAGGGTTTAATTCGAAATGAATAGTAAGTACAAATCTCCTCCCTTCCCCTACAATTCTTGGTAGCTCGAACTCTTTTTGTCTTTTTGTTCGAGTTGTAAGTGGTGCGTTGACAAGAGTGAGAGATAGATGTTTTCGTCTAATTTGAATCCTGGGTCATGTTCACGAATGCATATTGTTGGGTATCTCTATGAAAACTCCATCCTATCCAAATTCAGCAGACTGTCAACGCACTGACAGCACCGTTATGCATGACCTCGAACATGAGGCCAGGGAACTTGTAAAGCTTCGTGTTTCGCAGCCATTGCTCGTCCCCTTTGTCGTCTTTCTTCTCACGCTCCCACCCATCGCTACCATTGATGAACTCTGTATCATCTTCCATATCCATCTCGCCGTTGATCAGAATAGCAGAACCCGTCATGCTGTCCGCGTCACCACCCCAGCTGCGTACGATGACCATGCCTTCTGACATGTCTTGCGCAGGCCATACATGAGAGAAGCTCTTCACTAGTGTTTGGTGGAATGACGAGAAGGCTGATTCAGATGTGATGGGCGTTTCGCAGGAGAGTATATAGTTAAGAGACCATCTACTCCTGCGGTGGCGGTTGAAAGAATATGATCCTGGAATGTTACCATGGAAGATTATTTGCGTGACGGTGAGATGTCCATCGATTGGTGTTAATGTCGACCGAGGTGCTTCGCTGGTCTCATCCACACCTTTGGGTAGCAAAGATATTTCTGTTGGCGGGCCCAGCAGAATGTCGAAACCATGCTCGAAATAACAGTAGTACTGCTGCTCGTTGGCCTGACTAGCTTCTGCGCCGTTCGTCTCTTCATCTTCATCAAAGTCAGTCTCGTATGTGTCGGTGTTGGTAGACGAGTAGCTTGAAGGATTTGAACTGTAGGACCCATGCGATGTTGATGCAGCACGATTGGAACGAACGTTGTATGCATGATTGGGACCGTTATAAAGTTGGCGTGCCTTTTCTGACGGGTCATCGTTCTGGTGGGAGCGTGGCATCACAGCATCGGGTGGACCCAATTCAGTGATCAGATCTTGTGGAGTGGTCTGGCTTAGAATGATGGGCGTCTTTGAGCCGGAGCGACGCAAGAGTTCGACTCTCCCGGCTCCGTAGATGTTTACATGCTCGACCTCGTCGGCAGAACCTTCTTTTGGACGTCCCAGTAGTGACGAACTTCGAGGATTTGTTGGATTATATGTAAAGAGATGGCCTCGAACTTCAGGCCAAAATCTACCCTCGTAGATGGCCAAGGCTGTTGCTGGCGATGCTGAGGCGGTAAGCATGGCTGCGTGGTCCTTGTCCGGAGTGAAGGAGGCCACTGGAACAGGGAAGGTAACTGACAAGCCAGGCCATGAGAGAACGTAGAGTCCCTGGTTGGAACCATTTTTCAGACGAACGAACTCGCCAGGATATGTAGGGCCGAACAGCTGGTAGACTTTCTTATAAGTCAAATAGCTTTGGCCGTTCGCTAAGGAGTGTGCAGGAACAAGCTCTCCGCCCTTGAAGGTGAAGAGCATACGAGTAAAGTCGGTGATTTCGATCAGGCGCAAGCGTTGGTCTATGGCATCGAAGCGGAGTCTGAAGCCATTCTTCGGAAGGTTGACGATGATGGTCGTCTTGAGAGGAGTCTCGGAGGAGAAGGTGAGGTCGATCTTGGGGAAGGTTCGTGTGTCGGTCTTGAGCTTGGTCAGGACATCAAACAGAGAGGCGCCCAGGACTGCGAAGGATGATCAGATCGGGGACAGGAGGAGGGTGTATGTATTGGCAGTCACGTACCCATGAAGCCCAGTGAGTGAGCAGCGCGGAAGGGAAGCGATGTGGGCTCTGCCATGGTCGGTAGATGTTGTGGATATGGAGTTGTTGATTATGAGAAGATGGGCCGAGTTTGTGAGTGGTTGTCATGCGGGGATTGTATGTTGACGTCTTGTCGGTGTGTCATGTGCCAGCAGTGGTGTTGGTCATTCGATGCAGGTGGGTTTCGTCGGCCGAGACAAAGCGTCAAGACTTTATCGCGAAGCCGTTTTCATGCGGCGGACGACCCGAGACGACGAGATGATACAGTCTTGAACCAGATCAAGTAGATGCTTGTACGCAACGAGGCAGGAACAACCCTGATGGAAGCGGAGGGGCTGGCGGGATGACATGTGATAACCCGGCGGTCGGAGTTTGCGGCGTTTGGTCGGCCCACTCGTCACGCTAGCTTGCATTCCACTGTTTATGGTTTTTGTTTGTAAACACAGACACGCAGTCCGTTAAACCGTCAACGACTCTGTCCGATATATCTTAACCTCTGTCATGTCGGCACCCACCAGACCGGGACTGGCTGTCAAGAGACCAACAATGCGTCCACCAACTTCTATGCGCCCGCCGCCATCGCGTACTCCCTCGCGCGCTATGACAGCGACTCCCAGCCTCAGCGGAAGACCCTCAGAAATGCCACCATCACCCGCACACTCAGTCCAAGGCGGAAAGAGAAAGGAACGCGATTTCGATCACCAGGATCAGGATCACGAGACAAACATCAATGTAGTTGTGCGCTGCAGAGGTCGCAATGACCGCGAGTTGCGCGAGAACAGCGGCGTTGTTGTCAAGACCGAAGGTGTCAAGGGAAAGAACGTCGAGCTCTCCATGGGCCCCAGCGCGCTCAGCAACAAGACATACCAGTTCGACAAGGTTTTCTCCCCGGCTGCAGACCAGGCTATGCTCTTTGACGACGTAGTCGAGCCCATTCTGGACGAGGTGAGAGTCTCCATCACAATTTGCCATGTTTCCAAATTTTTGACGTTTTCAGGTTCTCGGTGGTTTCAACTGTACCATTTTCGCATATGGTCAAACCGGCACAGGAAAGACGTACACCATGTCTGGCGACATCACCGATATGCAACCTTTACCCGACGCTGCCGGTATCATCCCTAGAGTCCTGTATTCTCTGTTCAACAAGCTTGGAGAGGATAACGAAAGCTCCGTCAAGTGTTCATTCATCGAGCTCTACAACGAAGAGTTGCGCGATCTCCTGTCCACCGAGGACCATGCAAAATTGAAGATCTACGACGACAATAGCAAAAAGGGCCAAACGACCACTCTGGTCCAGGGCATGGAGGAATCACACATCAAAACCGCGTCAAAAGGTCTCGAGCTTCTTAGGAGTGGCAGCCACAAGCGACAGGTTGCCGCAACAAAGTGCAACGACCTCAGTTCTCGCAGTCACACTGTTTTCACGATTACCGTCTACATGAAGCGCACCACTGAAACTGGAGAGGATTTCGTCAGCGCCGGAAAACTCAACCTGGTCGATCTGGCTGGTAGTGAGAACATTCAGCGCAGTGGTGCCGAGAACAAGCGCGCTGCAGAGGCTGGTCTGATTAACAAGAGTTTGCTCACTCTCGGTCGTGTTATTAACGCGCTTGTGGAGAAGAGCTCTCACATCCCATACAGAGAATCCAAGCTCACCCGTCTTTTGCAAGACTCTCTCGGAGGCCGGACCAAGACTTGCATCATTGCCACTCTTTCCCCAGCGAAGAGCAACCTGGAAGAGACGATATCTACTCTGGACTATGCTTTCCGCGCAAAGAACATCCGCAACAAACCTCAAATCAACCAAATGGTTACCAAGAAGACTTTACTCAAGGAGTTCACCATGGAGATCGAGAAACTGAAGAGTGAACTCATTGCGACCCGCCAACGTAACGGTGTCTATCTTACCCAGGAGGCCTATGAAGAAGTTACTGTCGAGAGCGAGTCAAGACGTATCCTTTGCGATGAACAAAAGGACAAAATTGAGACCATGGAGACAAACTTGCGCAACAAGGTCCAAGAACTTTTCAGTCTGACTACTAACTTTAACGGACTGAGAAAGGAGAATGAGCAAGCAAAACTGATGCTTGATGGGACCAAGAGCCTTCTCGAGAAAACCGAGGTTGTGCTCACTCACACAAAGCGCAGTCTGACAGAGGAGACATTCATCAGAAAGGCTCACCAGAGAACGGAATCCAAGCTCGCTGGAATTGGGGAGGATCTACTTGCGACACTTTCTTCTACCACGGCTGACATCTCTGGTCTTCACTCAAAAATTCAGAGAAAAGCAGATTTGCACTCGCTCAACCGTGAGAACTGGACTTCATCGAAAAGCAGAGTAACAGATACAACCAGCACAGTTGAGGACAGAGTGGAATCTCTCAGGCAACGCCAGGAACAGCTTCTCACGTCTATGTCCACTAGAATGCAAGGTTTCGTTGCAGACGAGCTGCAGGAGCTCCAGCAATCCCAGAGATTCTTGCAAGAGAAGGCCGAAGCATTCCAAAGATCTGAGAAAGAAGTCAACGTCCAGACCGCAAAGGCCAGAGACGATGTCAACGAAGTACTAGAGGAGATTAAGACTCTCCGTGACGATGTGAAACAAAATGTTGGAGACGGTTTGAACGATCTTTCCGCTGCAGCTCAACGCATCACTGCTGGTATATCTACTGAGCTCGAGAACTTCCACACCCAACTCCACGCATCCTACGTCTCGCTTGGCCGAGACTTCAAGGCGATCTTCGACGATGTCGTCAAGCAACTGAGCGAACAACAAGCCGAGTCCGAACGCTTGCGACAGCAGATCTTGACCGCAAACTCGACATTCATGGAAGCTGGTCAGGAATCTCGTCAAACTTTCGAAGAAGCTATGGAAGAGGAGCGCCGTCGTGCTGCTACTGATCGCGAGAAGATGCTATCCCAGATCAGCTCTCTGATCTCTTCTTCTGCTGAAGCCCAGGAGCGCAGGATCACTGAACACATCGCGCACGCATCCAAGCGCGTTAAGACTTCTGAGGATGATTACAGTGTTGCCCGCGAGACTTACAACGAAAACTCGGATGCTCTCATCACAAAGTCCAAGTCACTCATCGATTCTTGTGTCCGTTCGCGTGAAAGCGTAAAGGCCAAGATCAAGGGAGACTGGAATGCAGCCAATGATCAGACTGAGAAGATCAAGGCCACCACTGAAGTTGTCCATGCTGAGACCGTTCGCATCGTCGATACACAAATGTCTAACATGGACACTCAACTCATCTCTCTCGACGAGATTGTGTCCCGCATTCGTGCCCAGAACGATACTCACCACACCGCGCATACAGCCTCTCTCGCTCAACTCTCGAGCGATGTACAACACTCATACTCGAATATCGGAGCCCACATGGAGACATCCTACACACGAACACAAGGACTCGACACCGATATGCAAAGTCGTACTGCGGACCTTGCATCTACTCTTCCGGAGCTCAACTCATCTGGCGAAATCATCCAGACATTGCACTCTTTGCGTGATCAGATGAACTCTGCTGAACTCACCGAATACGTCCCCACTGGTCAAACTCCGGCAAAGGTTGCCTACAGCTATCCCACTGCCTTACCACGGACTGCCAACCATGAATCTCTGCTGGAGCGTCTGCGTAACGGTAATCCTTCGATCGAGGAAAGTCCAGTTCAAATGCGTAGCAGCCCCAGAAAGCGAGATGTCCACTCACCATCAAAGGCTATCATCTACACGGACAGTCCTGCTATCAATGCTAATATCGAGATCCTGGGCGATGCTGCAATTGACAGCGAATCCGCCCGCAACCGCCCTCACAGTCTACCTGGTCAGGTCGGATTACGAGAAATCGATGTCAATGTCAACGCGGCCTCGCTGCCCCTCTCTGCCGAGCCAGAGTCCAGAATTGGTCTGCTCAAGAGAGGAAATACCATGCCTCAACTAGATGCCAACGCCAGAGTCGACAGCAAGTTGCCTATGAAGCGACCAACTCGTATGACAGCTGGCTTGGTTGCAGAAGGCAGAGAAAACATTGGTGCTGCTGGCAGTGCGGCAAGCCGAAGATTGAGACCTCGTGGTAGTGACTGAGACTCTGATCCGACGTTGCTTTGTTAACGCTCATGTACTCTTTCCATTGTACACACTTTTTCGAATTGTCTATTCTTTGTTTTCTGTTGGATAAATCTGGGCTCGGGGTGGGGTGCTGGCGTTCAGGGATGAGGGCATTCTGTGGTGTCTGGATTAATCTGTTTCTTGCCTGACGGCACTGTCAATAAGATTCTCATTTGTTGCTTTCAAAAATTAAATCCACGTGTGAGCAGTAGGATTGTGAACTGGGTCGCTGACATTGTCACGGAGTGGACTCATCGCAACATTTCGAGGCAGGGGCGTTGCTGCACATTTGACCACCGGTGTCACTCTAGCTCGTTATCAACAGAGATGAGCAAACTCAAGAAATCGGTAATTATGTACGGGTTGGTTACCCACATCTTGATCGTTCTTCCCAAACTCAACCACCTCTACAGAGACACAAGAAGGCTCAATGCATTACACGAGCCATCGCGTTTCTGGCACACGGCTAAAATGGTAAGTACAATCGGCAGAAACACAACTCTGTCGGTTTATAAGTAAGTAGTGGAAGGAGTCAAGAGCCTTGGTCACGTTCTTGACTTCTTGGGTATGTTTCGCTCTGGGTACAAAGTTTGTCACATGGACGTTGTCGCTTGACAGCCTCTGCTCCTCATACATCGGATATTCTAGACTCGGATGCCGCAACAGCTGTTTAACATGTTCTACTCAAATATGATGGTGGTCACCTTGCAAAATGATCGACCATATGTACTGCTGTTGTCTATCTCTGTGTTAGTCTACATGTGTGACAAACTTCGCGAGATGCTGAGTCTGGGCAAGTTCTTGGATGACTCTCTATGAACAGCCTACCTCGCCCCGCACATCCCCATGGGGCACGCATATCTTGGTTCCAAGAACAGCTTGATCTTCTGCTTCATATCGCCTTGCAAGAGTGCTCACCAAGAATATCTGCGAAACGATATTCGTATCGGTCCGGTGGCTTGGCTCACATATCCTGAGCCTCAATGGATGATATCTCATGGTCCGCAGCAATCATGCTGCAAAGATCAAAGATATAAACTGAACGATTGATCAACCATTCGTTCTTGCAACTTTTCACATCCTTATGCCAATCCACAAGTTCTAATTCTCGCTGCCATGAAGTTTCCCAAAATCCACAATCCTCTCTTTATCGCCGTTGTGGCTACACTCGGCGGCATGCTCTTTGGCTTCGACATCTCTTCCATGTCTGCTATTATCCTTACAGATCAGTATAGAGACTTCTTCAACAATCCTAGTGGAATCAGGCAAGGAGCCATCGGATCTTCGCTTGCTGCAGGTTCTGTGTTTGGCTCGGCTATCGCTGGACCTTTTTCTGATTGGATTGGTCGTCGTAATTCTATCTTTTACTCATGCTTTTTCTGGATTGCTGGTACAGTGCTTCAGACTGCTACTAATGGGTTTGGTATGCTTGTTGCTGGTAGGATTCTGAATGGTATGTATTGGCTCGTAGAATATGCGCGTATTGTCATTGTTGCGAAGGATGTCGCTGACTGTACACCACCTCAAGGCATAACTGTCGGCATCACCAGCAGTCAGGTCCCTGTGTATCTGGCTGAGATTGCTCGCAAAGAAAAGCGTGGCTCGCTCATCATCATCCAGCAACTGGCGATCGAGGTTGGAATCCTGGTGATGTACTTCTTGGGTAGGTTCAACGCACATGCTGATTCGGCTCACGATCGTATCACTGACTTCGGCAGGTTATGGCTGCACTTTCATCGACGGCCCAGCTTCCTTCCGTACTGCTTGGAGTATGCAACTTGTGCCTTGCTTCTTCCTCATGATCGGTCTACCTTTCCTGCCAGAGTCGCCGAGATGGCTTGCAAAGGTAGATCGATCTGAAGAAGCTATCCAGACATTGGCAGATATCCAGGCCGGGGGTAACGTAGATGACCCCACTGTCGTTGCTGAGTGGGAAGAGATTACAACTACGCTGGCCGCTGAACGATCTGCTCTTCCTGGATGGCGCAAGTTCGTGTACAACGGTATGTGGAAGCGAACGCTAGCAGGCTTCAGCGTCCAGATGTGGCAACAGAACTCCGGGGCAAACGTATGTATAGACCACTCGTAAGGGGAGGGAATAAGTGTACTGATTTTGTGGTGCAGGTGATGACTTACTACGTGGTGTACATCTTTGGCATGGCTGGTCTGTCCAAGAACGTCAACCTGATCTCTAGCGGCGTTCAATACGCGCTATTCATCGTAGGAACCTCCATTATGTTCTTCTACGTCGACAAGGTCGGCAGAAGGCCACTGCTGATTTACGGCGCCATTGCTATGGGTATTTGTCATTTCATCGTCGGAGGTGTACTCAGCACCGGTACCTACGTCCCCGATGGTGTGGATGGCAATCCGAACATCAAGATCCTCGTAGGAGGTTCGGCTGGACACACAGTCATCGCATTCTGTTACCTGCTTATTCTTTTCTACAGCTTGAGCTTGGCTCCTGTCTGCTGGATTTATGCGGCTGAAGTTTGGAGTTTGGAAACTCGAGCAACTGGAATGGGCATCGCAGCCATTGGAAACTGGGTGAGTCAAGCAGGTCATTATTCAAGAAGCTATACTTACCAAGCCACAGCTTTTCAATTTTGCCTTGGGCATGTACATCCCTCCTGGCTTCCAGAACATCACTTGGAGAATGTTCATCATCTTTGGCATCATGTGTTTCCTCGGAGCGGCGCAATTCTTCCTGACATTCCCGGAGACCGGTGGCAAGACTCTCGAGGAAATAGAACTTCTGTTCTCGGGCAAGATAAAGCCGTGGAACACTAAGCCGGGTCACTCAAAGCTGGATGAGATGATCAATGAGGCCAGTGACAAGCACTTTGACCACAAGTTTGGGCAGCATGAGCATGTCGAGGTGGTTGGCGATGAAAAGGTTTGAGATGGTAAACGGGGTTGTCATGGGCTAGCTGCCGATTCTTTGAAGTTGCACGTGTGTCTTCGGTTGTCGTGTTCGACGGTTGAAGTCGAAGATTGTGAGAAACTCTGTATTCGACGGAAGAATTGTAGATTTGTAGGGTCCACTCGATGCGGATAATTGACTTCAGAGACATTGAGACCTCCATATAATCACGAGAGCGACAATGGTGTTGATGACAAGGAAACTTGTCTCTGTGTACTTTCGCTAAGAGATAGGGCAAACTGTGTGAATATGCCAACGTGTGAGATTCAACCGTGTTTCAAAGTGAGGTGGGGATGAAGAAGATTTGAGTTGAGATTGGAACGGGGAGGCTGCGGAGATTTGGGAAGTCGCGCGAACGGCATGTGCAAGCAAGCTGCTGCATCCTGCCTTCCTCCTGCAGCGCCGCAATCGTTCGACAAATCGTGCGACTTTTCGAAAGCGTCCCATTCCAACGCCGCTCCGAGACTCGTCGCCAGACAATCAATCCATATACCCGTCGCGACCTCGATTACGATCCTCTCCGCCGTTCATCCCCTGAACACGACTAGGCCGCAGATCCGATTCGATCCACCATGCCCAAAATCAGCAGCATTGTCTACTATGGCACCCACCTCGGGGAGCTGAGAAACATCATCCAATGGAAGCTCTGGCACGATGCCGTTCATCAGCGCGACGAGTCCAAGGAAGGCCCTGAGCTCAAGGAGTGCTTCAAGTACCTCAAGATGACCAGCCGCAGTTTCGCTGCCGTCATCCAAGAACTGCACCCCGAGCTCCTTGTCCCCGTCTGTCTCTTCTACTTGATCCTGCGTGGTCTCGACACCATTGAAGACGACATGACCATCCCCTTCGAGACCAAGGAGCCCCTGCTCCGCAACTTCCACAACATCCTCGAGCAAGACGGCTGGAATTTCGCAGGCAACGGCCCCAACGAGAAGGATCGTGAACTCTGCGTTCACTTCGATGTTGTCGTCGCCGAGTTCAAGAAGATCAAGCCCGAATACAAGGTCATCATCAAGGATATTACGGATCGCATGGGTAACGGTATGGCCGACTATGCAAAGATGGCCGACGAGGGTGGTGCCCAGAAGGTCGAGACAATCAAAGAGTACTACAAGTACTGCCACTACGTCGCCGGTCTGGTTGGAGAGGGTTTGACACGTCTGTTTGTCGAGGCCAAGCTGGCCAACCCTGCTCTCTTGGAGCGCGAGGACCTTCACGAATCCATGGGCCAGTTCCTGCAGCAAACAAACATCATCCGTGACATTCGCGAGGACCACGAGGACAAGCGCTACTTCTGGCCCCGCGAGGTGTGGTCCAAGCACGTGGACCAGTTCGAAGACCTCTTCCTGCCCGAGAACAAGGACAAGGCGCTGGCCTGCAGTTCCGAGATGGTTCTGTTGGCTCTGCGACGTGCCGACGACTGCCTCTTCTACCTCGCTGGACTCAAGGAGCAAAGTGTCTTCAACTTCTGCGCAATCCCGCAGACCATGGCTATTGCAACACTCGAGAAGTGCTTCCAGAACCCTGATATCTTCGAGAAGAACGTCAAGATCACAAAGGGCTCCGCTTGCAAACTTATGGTCGAAAGCACCCAAAACCTTCAGGTCGCCTACAATGTTTTCAAGCAACATGCCCGTACCATCCACAAGCGCAACAACCCGCAAGACCCCAACTTCCTCGAGATCAGTCTTGCATGTGGAAAGGTGAGTTTGATTCCTTGACCATTGTCGCGTGCTGATCATCACTCACACAATGATGGTGGGCACGGACCGTTTTGAGCACACAGCGCTGACGCAACAAACTCTGCAGATTGAGCAATTCATCGAATCCATCTTCCCTACCCAGACTGCCCTCACTTACCGCCAGGGCGCTCCTGCCCCCGTCGATAAGAGCGGTACCACCCTCACTCCTGAGGAGCAGGAGGCACAAAAGAAGCAGCAGGCTCAGGACAAGGAGGAGTTCTTCTATATCATGCTGGCTGTTGGAGCCACGCTGTTTGTCATTACCGCTATCATGGTATGTACACTTCTACGGCCCCCAGCTCGCATTCGTCCGCTAACAATATTGGTAGTTCTTCACTGCTTGGCTGATGGGCGCACGCTTCGACATTGCCTGGCAGCAGCTTCGCAACGGTCACATCTGGGCACCCAAGACCACAGACGAAGCTATTGACGCTCGTGATGCTTTTGATGCTGCCAAGTCGACTGTCACAGCAACCGTTAAGGTCGTCACATCGAGTGTAATCTCACATGGCGAGCTTTAATGATATGCAGCCTATCGCCTGCTTTTGCTTTTACTCGTACGACAGCCAACACAGATGAGCTAAGAACTAACCACACGAATGAACCAACTCCCGTAATCACCTTTGGACCGTCGAGTGTGCAATTGGGTCTGCACACTCGAGCTTTGGTTCTGTAGACATACTGACTACCCTTCTTCACCATTTCCAGCCAGCTTTCTTCTTTACTTATGGATACCTCAAAATAGTTTCTTCTTCTTTTTCTCTTCTCGCCTTTCCTCTCATCCCTTCTCCGTCCTCTTTCTTCCATCCAATCCAAGCACTCATGTCAAATTGCAGCCTATGCCTATTTTCAGTGGCGACAGACTGTGCCGAAGATGTGCTGATATTGATGCCTGCGCTGGCGAGTCCGAAAGGAGACTGTTCATATCACTTCAGTGTTTTAGTTCGCTGTGGTCGGCTTTGAGCAGGGGTGCATACATATACCAATGATAAATTAATTGTATTTCTACTTGTCTTTGATCCAAAGTGCTTCTAGTATGATGAGTGGCCTTGGTCTCGTCCTTACGCGCATCGTGATCGTTCCTCGACAATCGTAATGCGTAGACTATTGATAACACGGTCTTCCATCAATCTTTCGCGCTCATTGTATATGGTCTTGTAGGAGACTCGCATTTTCTTGATTTTAACATTGTCGTTGTTGGTCCAGAGAAAGCATACTCCAGAAGTACGAGCACGTCTTGCTATTCTGTAGTTGTTCAAACGTAGCCCACACATGAACCAACCACGGCTTACATCACTTCTGGCACTGCTCTAGCTATACATAGGGATTGTTTCAAGTATACCACCGGTCTTAAAGATATAGGTATGTCTATGGGAGTGGGATATGTTATATCGTAGTAGAGAACAGGGTCGTACCAACAGCATGAGCCCCTTCGACAAAAAAAAATTACAGTATTGAAATCTCGAGCAAGTCTTCAAAAAGCCCGTAGGACTTCAGGTAGATGTATTTGATGGGTCTTAACTTATCTCAAGACCCTCTAAGGTCTCACTTGTGCTCAATGGGTCGTGTAGTGGGTAAATGCGTAGCTCACCGAGGCCGAGGCGCGGCGTTAGGGAGGCGCCAAACGCGTCCCCCAGTATTTACATCTAAACACAAGCTCTCGAATTTGTTTGATCACCGAACAAAATCAACCATTTCAGCCATTACATCGATACAACGCCGCTCGATGCCTCCTAAGAAAGGCAAGAAAGTAGTGGCGCGCGCGCCATCGCCAGAACCCGAGGTCCCCTCGACTGTTACCACCCCTCGAGGCAAGATCTTCGACACGACCGCTGCCGCTGCAAGACCAAAGCGTAGCATCACCAGCACCATGCCCCCACCCGACCCGCCTAGTCTCAAGAAAGCAAAGATTACACGCGCTGTCGACACATCATCCAACTCGGAAGTTACACCCAAGAAACGTGGTCGTCCGCCTAAGGCCTCTACCGCTACGCCTAAGTCTGCCACACCTAAGCGTGCCACACCCAAGTCTGCCTCCACAGCCACACCAAAGAGCTTTAGGACTGGTGAAAGACAGAGTGCTAGACTGGCTTCTACTCCCGCCAGCGAGAAAGCCTTGCCACCATTGAGATCAAGTCGCGTCACCAAGTCAGCCATCCCACCCAAGCGTGGTAGAGGAAGACCACCAAAGAAGACCAAGCAGACCGCCCTCAAGGACAATCAAGATATCGACCTGAACCCCGACGCTAACGACGAAGCGAGTGATGGCATGGACTACGACGACCCAACTCACGATGCCAATATCACCGAAGCCACGACTATCATTCAAGCCGATCGCAGCTATTGGCTCATGAAAGCCGAGCCAGAGTCTCGCATTGAGAAGAACGCCAACGGAGACGACGTCGATGTCAAATTCAGTATTGACGATCTCCGTTCCCGCACTGAGCCTGAACCATGGGAGGGTATCCGTAATGCGCAAGCCCAGAACAACATGAAGGCCATGAAAGTCGGCGATCTTGCTTTCTTCTACGAGTCGAACTGTAAGAAGCCCGGTATTGTCGGTATCATGGAGATTGTCAACGAGGCCAGTCCTGATGTCCACGCTTTCGACAAGAGCAGCGCCTACTACGATCCCAAGTCTGATCCGAAGAAGCCCAAGTGGATGCTCGTTCACGTTGAGTTCCGCCGCAAGTTCAGCGAGAAGTTTACACTTAAGGATCTCCAGAAGTTCTCTCAGTCTGGAGGTGCTCTTGCTGATATGGAGGTGCTCAAGCAGTCACGTCTCTCCGTCACCAAAGTCTCCAAGCCTCAATGGGACTTCATCATGAGCCAAATCGATGAGGATGATGAAGAAGATGATGTGATGCACGACTTCAACGGCTCGATGATCGAAGGAGACGATGATACTGGCGATGTGGGAGCAGACCTAGGCAATGACTTTGCTGCTGCATTCGAAGCCCCTGCCAATCTTCGTACTGCTACCGACGGGATCCCCGATGTGGTCGATCAGATGTCTGCTTACGCCGCAGACGCCCCTGTTCCCTCGGCTAGGAGTGTGTCCCGTGGTCGCAGAAGCAGACCCGCCTCTAAGCCAGCTGGTCAGCTTGCTGCCATGCACAACGCCGCCGTGCTTCCCAGACACACCAACGACGCTCCCCCAAACTAGAATTGAGGTGTGCGGCTGCTGCTCTCTTGTTCTCACTCTTTCTTTCTTTTCTTGCTTTACAGATACCCCATTTTGTTTTCTGTTCTTCTCTTCTTCTTTCTTGCATTGCAACACGAGCGAGCGAGGCGTTGGGGATGCGTGTCGAAAGAGGAGACATTTTTGCTTCGAAGGTCGACAGAGGTCGAAGTCGATAAGAGATCGGTACATAGCATAGCCAGAAGTCATCAAGAGACTCTGCATTCAATCACAAATCATTGACACAAACCGAGGGCTTCCATAACCATTGCCTTGTGTGATAAGATGAACATGTCAAGGATGCTCACAGAAGTCAGTCTCACAAACCGCAGTATTAGTATGTTGAGCACAGGTCCAAGGAGTTTTAACATTTGAGCAGGGAGTCGCTGCGAACAGATCAAAGGCAAAGACTACAGCGCAGGAAGTTCAGGTGCAACATTTTAAACATGGATATCATTCGAAGGTGTTTGGATATATTTGCGAAGTGGAAAATGCTTTTGTTGCTTCTCTCATTTCATTGACGCGACCTATTTTTCAGAACAACCACCTCAAAGTGCCCACAGCTTTTTCATATCACCATGAGACCACTCCGACATAATAGTCTGTTCAACATCAACACCTCTGCATGTACTAGACTAGCAAAAGAGGCGAGACGTTTAGTAGCGCTTGCCCTGGCGGAGGACATCGGCGTACTCGTCGAGAGGGGAGCGGATGAGCTTGGTCTCCTTCCACAGGTTGGGGGTGAGGAAACCGTAGGTGTTGGTGATGGCGACGAAGGTGGCCTTGAGGGTGTTCTCAAGGGTCTTGGTGGAACCGGACGAGGCCGAGTAGGCGTCGCTGACACCAGCAAGCTGCAACAGACGCTTGACGGCGGGGGAGGCAACGAGACCGGTGCCGCGGGGAGCGGGAATAAGCTGTGGAGGAAGTTAGGATGAGACTCAAAGGTATAGACTGCGGAAACAAAAACTTACTCTGACGGTGACGGAACCGCACTTGCCGCTCTCCTTGACGGGGATGGAGTGAGGCTCACCAAGGTTGGAGCCCCAGTAACCACGACGGATGGGGACAACAGCGAGC
>SWBL01000321.1:0-59433 GCA_024195585.1 Aureobasidium sp. EXF-3400
GATTGCCAAAGGAACTTGATTTTTTAGACTACTGGCGCACGGCATGGTTATATACACAATCCGCCAAGAAGAGCCTTGGCTCCGGCATCGCAATAACATTCGCTTGCTTGCGGTATGCAGCATAACCCTGACCTCTTGTTGAGAGCAATTTCAAACCACGACACAGCAAGCGCTATGTAGGAGAACACGATGTCGTAGTGGGACACTGAAACAGTCGTGCAATCTGCCACTGGAAAAAGATCCTTCGCGAAGGACATTGCCTGGCTGCGTGTCTAGAGCCTTATCTTAATCCTCAGCCGGTGTCGTGGCAAATCCGAGCCCTAACATGCTGACAATCGTTTTGCAGATTTGACCTGAACAAAATGTGTGCCCTAATGAGAACGGACAACATAATGCGGTCGTCGCGAGTATATACAGCTTCGGTTGACGTTGAACTGGATTCATTTGTACTCGCCTACTCGCCTCTCGTGGACATTCACAGGCACTCGCGGTAAAATATGCATCACACGCCGAGGGTCAACATAACTTGGGCTGAAGACTCTCCGCCTCATGTGTGGCCGCGAAGACACTCTCGACATACTCGACGTTGCACTTGGCACCCGATGAACAACAGTAGTCGGTCCAAAGAACGTGGATAACAGACTCGTCTATTTATACATCGCTTCGTGAGTACACAATAATACATGACAATCATGAATGCTGTGAAGAAGAGAAAGAGTGTCGTACCTTTAACCCTGCTCTGAGTTCCCAGGCTTCCAACTGTTCTTGTGTCCAGTCCCATAACTCATCCTCCAAAGCTGTGTTATTGTGGGACTTGGTCGGTTTTGGTCTCACACCTACGGGCTCATAGTACTCTCCTCCTTGTACTTGGCCTTTAGCCGGCCCTCTCGGAGCCGTGGCAGCCCACAAACCGTTCCAGGCAAGTTGCTTTACTGAACTTCGCTTGCCTATCGTGGTGGCCCACATGACAAACCGATCAAGTACATTGAAGTTGTCCTGCAACCCTGTATAACCAATCCCAGGATGCACTGAGACAGTGGTGACACAGGGATATTGTCGATCCAAGGCTTTGGCATATAACATGTTTGCAAGTTTCGACTGTGCATAGCGACGCCATCGTCCTGCTAACATCCTCTGTTCTGTTTTGAGAGAGCTGAAATCGATCCCGCGCTTCGGTACTAATGGCGTTGCAGCAGCTTGTGACGTTGTGATGATGATACGGACATCAGAACCATGTAAAGCTGCCGTATCTTGCAGCACTGGCATCAGGAGATCGATCAAGAGAGCATGACCAAGGTGATTCGTCGCAAATTGCTGCTCGTACCCGTCTTTGCTCAGTCCAGCCGGTGATGCCATGACACCAGCATTGCAAAAGAACAAGTCGATTCGTGATACTTTGGCAGCAATTCTGTTACTTGCTTGACGAACAGAACTCAAATCCGACAGGTTGCAAGGAATGAACCGGATCTGCACTTGCGGATTGAGAAGCTTCATCGACTCGATGAGATTGTTGGCGGCTTTCGCATTGCGACCAGTGAAAAAGATTTTGCTTGGACTGTGGACAGCGAGCTGTTTAACTGTTTCTGCTCCCACGCCTGAAGTGCCTGATACTTCATTAGCAGATCTTTCGAGCGTCTAGTCCTGTCGATACTTGCCTCCTGTGACCAGGATCACCTTTCCGGATAGATCCGGGATGTCTTTCAGCGTGTTAAAATGGTGCGAGGGCATCGTTGCTTGTGTGTAAGAGTGTGAAATGAAAGAAGATGAGATGAACTGAGGAAGAACATATAAATCGATTAGAATCGAACATGGCCGAAACACGGTCTTGTGATCAGCCCGAGAGTTTTCTCTACTTTGTATTGCTTACATGTTGGTCGAGTTTTCAAGGTAGAACAATGTATCCGTCCGTCTCGGAGCCGGGATTACGGTTGGGCCGTCTTCCGGCCCTGCAGGGTTGCTGAGGCAGCACGCTGCACTTTTGACACATTCCGGGGTGCTTCTGGAGAACCCTTTATCAGTTTGCCTAGCACCCTGATCTTATAGTCTTGGCTTGGAGTGTATAGCGAAAGGGCTTCCTTATGATAGTCAGGCCATAAGGCAGACACAAATTAAGGTTCTTCTTCTCCGCACCGCCCTTTGACAGGGAGAGAATCGCAACGGACATTCAGCCAAGTTTTTTTTTCTTCCATGCTTGAGACTGCGTAAGAAGAACCCCGAAACAAAGCTAAATCCGCGGTCGGAGCGTTTGCGAATGTCTTGTCGCGAAGGATGACTTGCGAAAGGAATTGAAGGGTGTGAAAGTCGTGTCGGTCATATCGTGCCCTCGGCCGAGGTGATCCTTGGTGAGTGCTTGGAAATCACAGAGGATGGTACGAGGCCGGATGTTGACAAGTCCCTCGATCCAGGGATGTATGATGAGTCACTCGGCATCTGCTGAGGTTTATCAAAATCCGAGCTGAACAAGGAGGTGTTGTTGTTTTACTGTTGAGGGTTTCGGCAGGCATGGAGGCTCAGGGCTCCGAACACGCCCCACACGTCATCTCGTGCCAGCAGTTCTAGGCGACGCTTTGACATTTTGATAGAAATCTTGGCAAATGTGCCCTCATCTGATTGGCTTGGAAGCATCGAAGGTCCGCACTCCGGAAGATTGGCACCAATCGCGTTTCTAAAGACGGCCCAACCCTATGCAGAATTCCACCGTCCCCGATTGCTAGATGGTTTTATTTTAAAGGCGTTTGTATATATGACCTGGGCATCGCGCCTTGTCAGCCAAGTTCTGCTTCTTGTTAAAACGTCTTGTGTCCTTCGTCCTTCGACACTTTTGGTTCAGGACTTCATCGACGCTACTTGCATTCACGCCATTCCTTTACATAGCAGCCAACAATTTACCCCATACTGTATACGCTTTAACTTTTCTCCACAATGGCTACCAACAGCCAGATAGCCTGGGCGCCATCCCTCAATCACGGCTATGGCGACGACCTCATGCGTCGCATCTCTCGCACAGTCTCTGGTCGCTCTGGCTTTTCCGACTACGAGGAGCCAAAGGACGACGAACACATCAGCAAGGCCGAGGACTGGTCATTAATGCCCGAAGTCAAGAGATACGCCGACAATGACCCTGCTACTGGACGCAAACTCGGAGTCACCTGGAACAACCTTACGGTCAAGGGTGTTGGTGCTGACGCTGCTTACAACGAGAACTTTCTCAGCCAGTTCAATGTACCACAACACATCAAGGAAGGGCGCCATCCTGCACCTCTTAGGACCATCATCGACAACAGTTCTGGCTGTGTCAAACCTGGAGAGATGCTGCTTGTGCTTGGCCGTCCTGGCGCAGGTTGTACGACACTGCTTAAAATGCTTTCGAACAGGAGAGCAGGTTACGCGGAGATTGAGGGTGACATCAGATTCGGCACCATGAATCCCAAAGAGGCTCAACAATACAGAGGTCAAATTGCCATGAACACCGAAGATGAGCTCTTCTTCCCCACCCTCACAGTCGGTCGTACTATGGATTTCGCCACTCGTCTGAAGGTGCCCAACAACTTGCCCCAAGGCACCGAAAGCAGAGAACAATTTCGCACCGAGTACAAAGATTTTCTCCTGAGATCAATGGGAATCGGTCACACATCCGGTATGCCTCGAGATGACAATGTCTATTGCATTAACTAACAAATTTACAGACACGAAGGTAGGAAACGAGTACGTCCGTGGTGTAAGTGGTGGGGAGCGTAAGAGAGTATCGATCATCGAAACTCTTGCGACAATGGCTAGTGTTTACTGCTGGGACAATTCTACCCGTGGTTTGGATGCCTCGA
Organism: Aureobasidium sp. EXF-3400; assembly: GCA_024195585.1. NCBI lineage: Eukaryota > Fungi > Ascomycota > Dothideomycetes > Dothideales > Saccotheciaceae > Aureobasidium > Aureobasidium sp. EXF-3400. Next base: position 3,822 of record SWBL01000321.1, read on the forward strand.
CCGCCTTGGAGTACACTCGTGCTCTGCGAGCCATGACAGATAAGTTAGGCTTGGCCACTATCGTGACACTTTATCAAGCCGGAAATGGTATTTACGATCTGTTTGACAAGGTCCTGGTCCTGGACGAGGGCAAGCAAATCTATTATGGTCCTCGCGCTCAAGCTCGTCCTTTCATGGAGAAACTCGGCTTCATTTGCGACGACGCTGCAAACGTTGCTGATTTCCTGACTGGTGTCACTGTTCCTACGGAGCGCAAGATCAAGGATGGTTTCGAAGCGCAGCTCCCCAGGAATGCATCAGCCATTCGCGAGCGCTTTGAAGTGTCATCTATCAAGGCCAAGATGGACAAGGAGCTCGACTATCCAGAAAGCTCACGCGCAAAGGAGTGGACTGCAGATTTCCAGAAAGCCACTCACGAGGACAAGGCCAAAGGTATTCCCAAAAACAGTCCCAACACTGTTGGTTTCCAGTCGCAAGTCAAGGCTTGTATCATCAGACAGTACGAGATTCTGTGGGGTGACAAGGCAACTTTCTTCATCAAGCAAGGTTCTACCCTGGTTCAAGCTCTTATCTCCGGTTCGCTCTTCTACAACGCCCCTAACAATTCTTCTGGTCTCTTCATCAAGGGTGGTGCCCTCTTCTTATCTCTTCTTTTCAACGCTCTCCTGGCAATGTCCGAGGTCACCGACTCCTTCTCAGGCCGTCCTATCTTGGCTAAGCATAAATCTTTCGCCTTCTACAATCCAGCCGCCTTCTGTATCGCTCAAATTGCTTGCGACTTGCCAGTGCTCGTCTTCCAGATCAGTGTCTTCTCCGTCGTCTTGTACTTTATGGTTGGTCTGAAGGTGACTGCTGCTGCCTTCTTTACCTATTGGTTCGTCATCTATCTCTCAACTCTGGTCATGACTGCACTGTTCAGAGCCATTGGTGCTGCCTTCCCAACCTTCGATGCTGCCTCCAAGGTCTCTGGCTTCATGATCAGTGCGCTCATCACATACATTGGTTACCAGATTCCGAAGCCCGAGATGCACCCATGGTTCGTGTGGATTTACTGGATCAATCCTATGTCCTATGGTTTCGAGTCCCTTCTTGGCAACGAGTTCAAAGGCCGTGTCATCCCTTGTGTCAACAACAACCTTGTTCCCAATGGTCCTGGCTATACCAATGCTGCTTACCAAGCCTGTGCTGGTGTTCGCGGTGCTCTTCCAGGCGCTACTGAGATCACTGGTGAGCAGTACCTTGACAGTCTCTCGTATAGCTCTTCGCACATCTGGCGTAATGTCGGTATCCTCTTCGCTTGGTGGTTCTTGTTCATCGCTATGACCATCTTTTTCACTCTTCGCTGGGACGAAAACGGCGCCTCCAATGGCTACCTCTTGATTCCTCGTGAGAAGGCTCATCTGGCCAAGAGTCTCATGAATAAGACCAATGACGAGGAGAACCCTGCTGAGAAGTCTCAGACTTCGATCTCAAGCGCTGACACCCAAGTCCCCGCCGGCAACAACGAAAAGCCTAAGTCTAAGTCTGAGAATGACGATCAGCTTGTTCGTAACACTAGTATTTTCACTTGGAGAAACCTGACCTACACAGTCAAGACACCATCTGGCGACAGAGTTCTTCTTGACAATATTCATGGTTACGTGAAGCCCGGTATGCTTGGTGCCCTCATGGGAAGTTCCGGTGCCGGTAAGACCACTCTCCTTGATGTTCTTGCCCAGCGTAAGACAGATGGCACAATCAAGGGCGAGGTCCTTGTCGATGGTCGTCCTCTCTCGGTCTCGTTCCAACGTTCTGCTGGTTACTGCGAGCAACTCGATGTTCACGAACCTTTGACTACCGTCAGAGAGGCCCTTGAATTTTCAGCTCTGCTTCGCCAGAGCCGCGATACATCTGATTCAGAGAAGATTGCTTACGTTGATACCATCATTGACCTTCTGGAGCTTCACGATCTCGAGCACACCCTTATCGGCAAGCCTGGTGCCGGCCTTTCGATCGAACAGCGAAAGCGTGTCACAATCGGAGTCGAACTGGTCTCTAAACCATCAATCTTGATTTTCCTCGATGAGCCCACGTCAGGCCTCGATGGACAGGCTGCTTTCAATACTGTTCGGTTCTTGAGAAAGTTGGCCGATGTGGGTCAAGCTGTACTTGTTACTATCCACCAGCCTTCCGCCCAGCTGTTTGCTGAGTTCGATACTCTGCTTCTCCTCACGCGTGGCGGCAAGACTGTCTACTTCGGTGACATTGGAAAAGACGCACAAACCATCAAGGAGTACTTTGGCCGATATGACGCTGCTTGCCCACCGAGCAGTAACCCCGCTGAGCACATGATTGATGTCTGCTCTGGCTCTTTGTCTCAAGGCAGAGACTGGCACCAGATCTGGTTGGATTCTCCCGAAAACAGTAAAATGCATGAGGAGCTCGATGCCATGATTCAAGACGCTGCGGGTAAGCCTCCTGGCACCAAGGACGACGGTTACGAATTCGCCACCTCCCTATGGACGCAGACCAAATTAGTCACCCACCGCATGAACGTCTCAATCTACCGCAACACCGACTACATCATGAACAAAATCATGCTCCACATCGGTACTGCGTTGTTCATGGGCTTCACATTCTGGATGATCGGCAACGGTGTCTACGATCTCCAGCTCAATCTTTTCGCAATCTTCAACTATATCTTCGTTGCTCCAGGTGTTATCGCTCAGCTTCAGCCTCTGTTCATTGAGCGTCGCGACGTTTATGAGACTCGTGAAAAGAAGAGTAAGATGTATGACTGGAAGGCCTTCACTACAGGTCTCATCGTATCTGAAATTCCTTACCTTGTTCTCTGTGCGACTTTCTACTTTGTCTGCTTCTACTTCACTGTCGGTTTCCCTGGAAAGGCTGCCTCTGCCGGATCAGTCTACTTTGTCATGTTGGTCTACCAATTCATCTACACTGGTATCGGTCAGTTCGTTGCAGCCTACGCTCCCAACGCCGTCTTCGCATCGCTCGTCAACCCTCTCATTATCGGTACTCTTGTCTCTTTCTGTGGCGTCCTGGTACCCTACGCCCAGATCCAACCTTTCTGGCGTTACTGGTAAGTTTTGCTTGGCTGTCTTTATCCTTATATACAATACTAACAATATTCCAGGCTGTACTACCTCAACCCCTTCAACTACCTCATGGGCTCCCTCCTTGTTTTCACTACCTTTGACGAAGTTGTTCACTGCAAGCAATCCGAGTTTGCAAGATTCAACCCCCCTTCAGGCCAGACTTGTGCATCATATCTTGCCAACTACTTGCAAGGCATGGGTCACGCTTCCAATCTCATCAACCCTGAGGCTACTTCTGACTGCCACGTCTGCCAATACACTCGTGGTAGCGACTACCTTGCTACCCTCAACCTCAAAGAATACTACTATGGCTGGAGAGATGCTGCCATCTGTGTCATCTTCGCTCTCTCTGGTTATGCTCTTGTGTTCGCACTGATGAAGCTCAGGACCAAGGCATCCAAGAAGGCTGAGTAAAAGCTTTCTGTATATTTTCATCTTCTCTCATTTTCTACATGTCAGCGTGGCGTTCAATATAGACATGGGCCAGTGTAATAACAAAATGAAATCTCGTATCTTTATCATACCCCTGCCATCATCGTTCTATCTCTTTCTCTCGTCTCTCCCATAGCCGAATCATCAGCAGCGTTGCCTTCGAAGGGCACAGATGTGTACTGCCATTTGATAGGTCCAGAGAGAACTATGATCAGGAGGTCTTTCGTTGGATGTAGTGGTTGAGCGTGCAAACTCTTTGCATTTTCGCAGCTAGACAACACCAGGTTCCAGTTCTGAGATCCCTGTCGTGGGGACATTTCCGCATCGTCGACGAGACCCGGTTTGCTTTCACTCACACCCGGAGGTCTTCTCCCAACTCGCTTCCGCTTTGCGTCCATTCTACCACAACACCGCCAACATCAACGCGATGGCTGACCGCCAGGAAGACGCTATCGCGCCTGCTGGTTCACCACGCGCTGACCGCGCTGACCAAGCCACCGCTACTTCTCGTGAAAACGCACTCAACACCAGCGAATCTCGTGACGCAGCTCAAGACGATACTACTACTGACGACGCAATGGAAAAGGCTCTCTCGGCATCGCTTGAGCTACTTAACAACAACAACGGCATTGATCAAGGTACTTCCACACTCCCTGGTGATCTCCTGAGATGCCAACACTGCTGACACGGTTCAAGACGGCGCTCTCAACGCCAACACAATAGGAGAAAGGGACCAAGCCCTCCTTGCCGCGCTCCTCAGCGACCAGCAAACCGGCCGCGTCGTTTCTGATCCCTCGATCGACGCTCTGAGCCGTAGCAAATCTTCTAGAATGACTCAATACCACACTTTCGATGGCACCGCAGAGGAAGATATCGACAAGAACATCTCCGGACCAGTCGAGACCCCTGAAGTCGACCACATCAAACAGTCTACCTCTGAGCCCCTCAGCAAACTTTCAGGAGACGCTCACTCGCTCGGCGCACAGCTCGAGTCTATCTACCAGACCACATCCTCTCCTGAGATGAAGCAAATCATCGCTTGCCTCTTGCACCTCGATACCGCCGTCATCCGCCAAACGCACCTCAACAATCTCCACGAGGCCCACACCGCCAAGAACTTCCGGGAGCAGCGTCATCTCAACAAGGATCGCAAACTTCGCCTGCTCGAGACTATCCAGAACGTCAACAGAAAGTTCGCCAGATTCGATGCTGAGCGCATGGAAACTGAGAAGCTGGCAAAGCAGTGCGCGATCCGCGTCAACAGCTATGGCTTGCAGCTCCAGGGGCTTAAGGACAGGGTCAAGATGCTTGCTGATGGAGGCGAGTGGATGGAGACTGAGCTCACCAAGATCTCTGCGCTCTTCGAAGTTCTGCAAGAGGATAACGACAAGCTGAAGAAGAGGAACAAGCACCTGAAGGACAAAGTCAGGGGCTTGGAGGAGGAAGTCGACGTGCTCAAGGATAGGGATGCTGTCTGGGAGAGAAGAATGACTGCCCTGGAGGATTTCGTCAAGGACAAAAAGGAGAGTGACTGGCAAGAGGTCTCCGTTGACAAGGAGCCTGTGCTTGATGCTGTCAGATTCTCTGTCGGCAACTATCGCATCTTTTCGATCTACTATTGAGAGGGGCTGACGACTGTCAAGCAGCACAGCGCCATTATTTTGGGGACAGCCTTTGGGAAAACCAGTCCAACCACCATTGTGGCAGGGAATCTGTCGTTGGTCCTTTGTTATAGATCAGATAGCAAGTCACAATTTTGCCAGTCAGTTTGCTGCCTCCCACAGTCCAGTGTGACATGTGCTACAGATTAGTTGTTTGTCAGGATGCCAGCAAACTGAGATCCTGCCATGCTCGAATATATCTTCTGACTTCATGCTCTCAGTTCTTCACATGATGACCATGCACACTGTTATTCATTCTTATATATTCACATGGCAACAATGTCACTATCCACATCCACAAGTATGATTTCCCGCGTGCCGGGATCTATAGCTGGACACATGTATGATGTGCTGGAGTCGCAGTCACCAATGACCTTTTTGATGGTATATATATACAGCACCTCTGTCTCGGAGTAAACTTTGTTCACAGCATTGTTCAAGACTCACAAAGCGCAACTACTTACAAAGTCTTTCTACCCAGTCAAGACCACAAAGAAATCAACAATGGCTCCAAACCCGTCACGCTTCGCTACAGAGATCTTGACTCTCATCGCCATGCTTGCTGATGTCGAAGACCTCACAAATTTCCGTCTGGTCTGCAGGCCTTTCCATGATACTGCAGCTAAGTGGTTTGGGGAAGCATTCTTCACTGACCGTACACATGTCCTCTCGCACTCCAGTATGGCTGAATTGTTGTTGATGTCCTCAAACTCGAAGGTCGGTCCCTATATACGTCAGCTGGGTTTCAACAGCATCCTGCTTCCACTGCCTTCTTTTATCCGGGCTCACGAGACAGGCTTGAATGGACGAGCCTTGGTCTCCAGAGCGGCAACTCGTCATGAACAGTTTGTGTGCCTTGAGAGCGGCATCTTCGAACAGCAGCTTATGCTTGTGTTGCACAACCTCAAAGTCTGGGGTAGTCATCCTATCAAGGTACATATCTATTGCAACCAAGGCCCATATCATGGTTGGGGCTGGCAGAGTCTGCTTCCAAAACATGACCCTACACCTCTGGAAGTCTTCAGAGCATCGCCGCCGTCGATCGAGCGTGGAGCCATGCACGAGATTACCGCTGCCTTCACTCACGCTGTCCTGCTTACCAACTACCCAATGTCTGGCATGGTCCTCGACTTCAACCACAGATGCGCTGGCCCAACAAGTATCCTTCACTATCTCAACGAGCTCCCAGAAGAGACCTACCACTCAGCAAGAATCTCCGGAGGCGATCTACTTTGCCGACGTTTTGCTGCGGGTTTCAACGGACACTCGAGAGGCAAACACGACACACTACATTACGTGCCAGAGACTAAACACCTCGAGATTCGCTCTGGCGTCACATCGGGTATAATCAACGACTTCCAAGCCTTCACAAGCTGGCTACCTCAGAACTCTATCCGCACACTGATTCTCAGAGACATTACGACTTATTGGGAAGGCAAGATAGACACTTTCCTTACGCACAACCCTCAGCTCAAACACCTTGAAATGCACTCTTGCCAGTTCTGGGGTCTCGAGTGGAGTGAGATGTTTACCAAGCTTATCGCAGACGACAACAATGACGAACCTCTGCCGCAACTCGAGTACTGCTGCTTTACAGACCTGCGTCTCCAAGAGCCAGAGATTTATACACGTATTACCGAGCTTGTTAATGCTTGCAACGAGAGACATGAGTACCGCGGTCACGAGGAGATCAAGCAGGGCCTGGAGTTGCTGAGTGCAAGATTCAGAACTCTTGAGGAAGCAGACTTTTCGAGTGATAGCGATGACACTGATGCCACAGAGGATATCTTGATCTGATGAGCTGTTGGCACGGACTTGGAATTGATGATGGGATTGTATATATCCAGAGTGCTGGGCGAGTTGTGTGTTTTGAAATGGCGAAAGAATCTGTCATACTACTTTGATGATATGTTGAGACAATCCAGTATATGAGCTTTCTTGTCCTCACTGCCAATTTGCAATTCATAGTTTTTCTTTCGTTGTCTTGACTTTTCTTTCCACTAATGGACTGCTTACCGAGATTCGTTTGGTGATTGCCACGAACTTGATATCAAGCATGGAAGCTCTGGATGGTCCTCGCTGCTAGACAAAGCCTGCATCTCATGGTAGCAACTAAGAAACTGCTGATCAGCTTGAGGTTCGAAGTCTACCGAATTTCTGAGCAAGATTCGGGTAGTGTATTAGGGATGTACATATGTTTGTGTACTGGTGCCTACGAGCGACCAGGTCTTGGCGTTGACCAATTTTCCGTATTGTTTTTATGATCACCGAGCGGCCGCTTTTGTCTCTTCCTTTCTTCTCCTACCGATACGCACAGATATCATCTCTTCCTGATATCTCTAAACCACACCCTTTTCCAGCACAGATCTGCTCTGGGCTCAACTATACACCAACAGCTGCTAGCATACAATCAACTTGATCGCCAGGTATCTTGACTGGTCGGCTACTTACGTTCCTGTCTCAAGACTAACCTTCCAACAGCATGGACAACCTCCCTACTGAGATGGTGGCCCTTATCGGTCTCTTCGCCGGCGCTGAGGGTCTGCCCGCGCTGCGCTCCACAGGGCGTCTCGCGAAGAATGCTACTATCCTTCACTTCGCCAAGATCTGTTACGAGACCATGCGCATCTCTTTCACACTCGAGTCCCTTGAAAAGCTGTGTCTCGCAGTCGTTCATCCAAGATACGGCCCTTGCATCGAAGAAATCACCTTCATCATCACCGGCACCGAACAGCTTACACCCGCACTATTCGCCAAATCGTGGTTCATCCTGAACGCGCTGGCAGCACGCCAACAGCGCGTCAACATCAAGGTCTGTGTCTCTGCAATCGGAATCGCAGACACTGCCTTCATCGAGGCCAACATCTATCGTATCCTGCTGCAACTCGTGCGTGACAGCTCCTTGAAGACCTGTGTGGGAGCTACTATCGTCCTCGACCTTCCCTCTCCCCCAAAGGACCCTCGAGACGCGCCTGCCAGAAGTATGCTGTTCAACAGCTTGGCCATCCTCGCTATCAAGGAGGATTTGCACATGACATTTGCAGACCATCATGAATCTGCTACCGTACTCTACGACACGGCTCAGAGAACCCTTACGCTTACCAACCTTGCTGTCAAGCACCTCAGCGAACTCAAACATCTGTTCTCCGGACTCCACATTCGTAAGCTTGTCATCAGAAACTCCGAGCTAGACACCACAACCCTTAACAGGCTGTGCTCTGTGCACCAAACCACTCTCAACACTGTTCGCATCAGTAACGTCAGCCTTTGGGATTGCTGGTCTATGGGCGACATCGTGCCTACTTCGTGGAAGCACGGATTGGAGAGGCTCACAAATCTTCCTGCCCTGACTTCCTGTACCTTGTCGGACCTTCGTATGGAGAATTTGGTACCCTTGTGGGACGACACTCGTGATCAGAAGGACCCAGTACAGATCTCAAGCTTCTTCGCCAGCGGCATCGTCACCGTCAATCACAGGCTGGAGCTCTTGATTACTGCCACCCAGTGGTGAACCAAAGTAGGTTGCCGTCGAATTGATTGAACAGCCACTTCCCAAAGCAACAAGCTGACTGAATGTGTGCAGCATCAGAATCATGACGCAAGCTGTTCCATCGAGAGCGTTCGAAGGAACTCCTGATTCTATCGCCCTTTGAGCTGGTATACAACGATTCAGCCGCTTCGACGTTCTCAAACCTCCAAACTTTCATTCAACTCGAGCAGACCTCCACTTCGATTTCATATCGCAGATTCTGCTAGCTCTTAGTGCAGCGTCAACGTTCGATCTTTCCGCGCCCAATAGTTCTTCTTTCTAAGTCTTCTTGCTCGCTTCCGTTCCAGGCATTTTGAGCTTCTTCTGGTGACCAGTCCAGTTGCATACACTTCCAAGGAACAACAAATCTGATTAGCTTCTTTCAGTTATCGGGCAGGGGCTCAAATATCTGCTTTGGACTCTCTATACCTTTATCTTTCGTTTGGTGCAGGGTGGCGCCGGTCTCTCTCTTTGGTTACTTCTCCTAGGTTGCTCGTCTCAATCAGTTTACGCGGTCTTGCAGTTTGTGACGGGTATGTGGACTTTGGTCGGCCCTTATCTCTTTTGTCTCGTCCTTCTTTCGGCAGAGCATAGCTAGCAACAAATCCACGTTATCCCTACACGGACTGATGCATGTTCAGAGCTTCTTTGTGAGGACATTGTTATCGTGAGCGATAGCTGGCAAATTCTGATCGCCCTCGTTTAATAGTGAATCAAGAATCACATCATCTTCCAACTAGATGTGTATTTTGTGTATGTATGACGCCGAGTGTTATGTTTCGAGAAAAAAGTCCTTGAACAGCTGTCTATATCAGGACTTTCATGTTCTCATCCCGTTGACACGCGCAGGTGCTTCTTCATCTCATCCTGCATTGGTTCTTTAATCCCGATCATCCAGTATACAAATCTTTTACATAAAAATCCGATCTAGAGAACGAGAAGGTCTATGTACAGATAGAAATCTGTTTCATCATTCTAGCGTTCCGACCCTAGACCAATAGCTGCAGCATGGCTCTCCTTCGTCCAAGGATCATCACTCATATTGACTACTTCTTATGGACTGCCTACCCTTCGCCTCGCCAACCACTTGACCAACGATGCAACAGTAACCCACTTCACAACGCGGTACGTTGGAGAGATGACGACCTCTGTCAGTCAAGATGCCATTGACAAGCTCCATACCGCTGGTCACGGCCCTGTCTCTGGTCTTACCATCAGGGGAATTTCCTGTCAGAGCAATGAAATCGTGAGTGTGGCCCACCACAACTGACTACGTACGGCGATTAAGGCTAGAGGCAGAAGGCTGGATACTATACAAGAAGAACCAGACACTGACGACGTGCTGCTAGCGGCACAACTTCAAAGAGCTCAGAAAAAGCTACCACCACATGTCAGCATCACTTTTGAGGCGCGAGAATACCGGATCACAAGGATCATAGACGACCGTGACTTGAGATATAGAAATGACAAATGGACCAAGATCACTCCAGCAGGCATCTCGGCTTTCTACAGCGCGGACTTGATACGAACTGTCGAGCTGTGTGTCAGATTTGAGCTGAAAGATCGACCGTCACCTCAGGCAGCTTTAGCGCAAATCGAACAGTTCATGCCTGAACATGCTGATCAGATGGACCGATGGGGAACTCTCAGCTGGATCAAAGCCGAGCATGCCAGGACGCCTGGAGCAAAAGATGACGATGACAGGGGTGAGGCTGATGATGAGAACGAGGAGGACGAGGAGGATGCCACTCTTGAAATCAGCACTGCTGTGGGCGAGAAGAGGAAACCATCTGGCGGAGCGAAACCACCGGCCAAGCGCCGTAGATACACTGGAGCCTTACAACGGAGACTCGAGCTCGTGGCAACACAAATGAAGTCTGGAGCCAGGATAGGCAGAGTAAAAGCAGTAGATCACCAATTCGTCCTCGCGAACAAGCACAAGTTGATTTACCCGAACACTAAGCTCTTCGACCCGAAGGAGTTCTTCGAACATGCGGATCCAGGTGTCATCGAGTTGGAGCGTGACGCTGTTTCTGTTGATGCTGATGGCGAAGCTGGAGTTGACGGTGATGCTGGTGCTGAATCTGCAACGCGATCGAAACCGCGAGTTCGGGCAGAGTCTGAAGGTCTAGCCCCACGTGCATCTCGAAAATCGCTTGCGAGTAGACCCAAATCTGCTCCACCCAAACTCAACGGCACTGGCGAGGCTCGAGGGTCATACTATTTCACCGCCGGTGACAAAGCAGTACTGGAGACCGACCAGGCCCGTTATCAAGCTGCCATCAATCACTGGAACTCTAAGTGGCCAGACCCGAAAACCATATCCTCTAACAATTGGGAACTGGAGCAAGCGAGATTCGCTTTCAATAGTAAGAAAGCGACCAATGTCTCCGAAAAAAACTACTGGATGAGTCGGAGTATCCAGGCACAGAGTTTCGCGGAAGGCAAATACAAATCCGGTAGAGACAGTGATCTTCATATCAAACTTGCACTCCAGACTTGGAAGAAGGGGCTTGATGGCGAGGAAGGATTTGCATAAATCGATCATGGTGGAGACAAGCTTGCAGGTAAACAATCGATGTATTAATGTATTACGAATAGCACTGATGTGCTTTGCCCATTATATGTTCCTGCAATACATGTTGTCAGTTGCTGATTGCTATAAAAGCAGTGGCATCTTGATCTATAACCAGTCTTGTTATCTTTCCAAAACATCTTCTCTCACGATGGCCTCCAATCCTTCTTGAACTTCCGATGACGTATCCGCTACGATAACGAACCGCTTCATAACCATGCTCTCTCGCCAGGAGATCTTCTTGAGCGACGGTCGCAACTGGGCTAAGATCTACGGAGTTGAGAGAGCTGGTAAGAAGACAGCAAACTCTGCTCCGATCGCTGGATCATGCCGCACAGAATGGAACGCCATCTACATCGTGATTTGGAATAGGGCAACATAAGAATATCGACGTCTTCCAAGATGACCTTTGTCACATTGCCAGTCAGTGCGTTTAGGCTGGTCAGGTCCAGGGTTGAGTGGTAGATGCGAAAATCTTTGACAACAATTGCATCGGACCGCATGATCCATGGTATGATCCAAAGACAAGAGTACATCATTGGCGTGTAACAATGTCAGACGTCCATTCTCAGCATCCCACATGAGCGTTTGTTTTTTCCGGGGAGTAGCAATGCTGTGGTCGAATTCGATTCTGTAAGGCCTTGCGAAGAACTTGACATCCTCAGACTCCGAGCCAGTTCGGAAGTTATAACACTCAGTGATAACGATGTAACGAATACATCCTTCAAGATTTTATATCTCTTGTGCTAAACTTGAGCGGAGCTTGTCGTAGCGTCCCACGTACTCGTTGGAGATCCTAACTTTGACTGGTCTGCTTGATTCGCAGGTGCTCCTGATCTTCGCCAGCAGCGTCCAAAACGTCAGCCAATGTCGACTGGATGGAAGTTCGTATTTGCAGGGATCAAACACAATGGTATTGATCTTTGCACCAAACGTCTTGTCTTCCAGCAGTCTGATCGTTTTCTCCAGGTCTGCTATATGGATGGCTGTTGACTCAGAACACAAGTTTATATGACTTCCTGCGAAGCTGAGAGTGGAATTGAGCAAGTTTATGTCTTGTAACATTGCGCAAATTCCACTTCAGCTTTTTTTCAAACCTAGGAAAACTCGGAAAGCCATGATCTAGCGAGCTCGGGATGCCAGAATCAATCTGTATATACGATACCTCCGTCATTTACCAACTTCGCACCTCTTGCGCCCAGACGCCTTACTCCAGATACCCTTATGCCCAGACAGGATCTTTCCTGGGTGCCTCCCAAACCTCATCCTTCTCCTTCGGCCACACAATATCAGTCGGCCGTGTATCCATGATCCTCGGTGCTTCCTGCAAAAGATGATTTGCTATCCGAGAACTGTTAACATCATCAGCGTCAACCTTTGGAACCAGAATCCCCTGCACCAGACTATCCTCATGAATCTGAACATGGTCAAATCGAGCACGTCTCCTCTCATGAAGCTGTTTTCGCACAAACTTCTTCTCCATCTCTGTGCTTGCACCTTCCATAGATGCTGTTCGGTACATATACTCGAAAGTACCAAAGAGATATTCCAAAGCCTTTGGAACTTCTCTTTTCTCCTCGACCAGGCTTCATGGAAAGAAGACTGCAAATCTGAAGTTTTCGACTCGAGGAAAGTCGGTTACTAGGGGGAATAACAACCCGTCTACCCACAATCTTTCTGCTGCTAAAGGTGAAATCGCCATTCACGAATAGAGTAACAAGAAGATCACTTTCCGCCAAGCGAGGGTCAAGTTTTGCTTCAGCGTCGCGAGAAGCAAGGACATCGACGAACTTGCAAGTTGCGGTCCAGCAAATTCCAGAGAAAGGATCCTGATAGAATGCGTCGCGACAGAGAAGCTCTTGTTCGCGGTTGAAGCGATCTTGAGCATATCTCATTTTCGCCTGCTCGTCGCGATGTTGATATCTGGCGCGAGTTTTTTTCTCGGATGCGTAGGCTTTCCTTTGTTCTTCTGGAAGTGTGTTGGTTACCAGTGCGTTACTTACGCTCAGGCTATCATGACGGCTTCCTAATGGTAAAATCGGAGTGGCGAAGTTGAAGATTGCAGTATGTCACGTAAGCTGTCTGCTGCTGGACGACAACTCTGCGATGGATCATGAGCATCGCGATCGCTGAAGGTAGATGAGCTCTGTTTGTGCTGGACTGGTGAGGAACAAAATAGAGAATTGGCCAAGGGACAAGCCCAGGTGACGCGCTTCGAAGATTTTGTGGTTGCAAAAGCCATGGGGTCAACTTTCACAAGGATGCAAAAGTTGGAGATGTTGCTAATGGGTCTCGATGTTTGGAAGTTGCTTTCGAAGGATGTTGCAAGAATATGAATTTCGTTCGAGCGTGCGTGGATATAAGATAGGGAGACCAGCTTCCGCTGACTCAACACGGCTGTATGACTCCAATGTCTTCTTCCGCAACGACAACAATCCTGCGCTTCAGTACGAGACACCGTATAGTCAGCAAGTGACCTACATCTGGGAGGTGCACCATTCTCGAATGAAATTGCGCGGCATTCTTCGAGGCGTCGTTCAGAAGCAATCGCTATACCGACGTCGCTACCAATTCCAAGACCTGCCATTATGAGATGTTGTGATAGCCTGAAATCGGCTTACAGATTTCCGCGTCTTGGGGATGCTTCTTGCAGGACACTCAATATATCTTGACCACTTTCTCGAGATAGTCTACAGGACGTTGGTTCCCCAAACACGCACGGCTGCATGCTCGTCGCAACTATGGTCCATCCTTCGATTTCGAGCCCTCCAGCCTCTTCTGTCTCGCAATTTGTCGAAGTGACTTGACGCGGTCGCTTATCGATTCCTTTTTCTTTGTAAGACGAGCGACTCGCTCCCTGTCAATCATAGCTTCTTCCTCTGCAAGACACTTTTTGTTCTCATCAAGTAGTCTCTTGTGCTCGGCCTTCTCGGCAAGATGTTTGAATCGTTCGGCCTTCGCCTCGGCGCGCTCAGCTTTCTCTTCTTCGCTGCGGGCATTCTCTTTCTCAGCTCGATACTGGGATTGCCTTGTGAGGATGGCTTCCTTATGCTTTTGGTAGTACTTTGCATTGGCTATCTGGAGCCGTTCAGGGTTAAGAGCACGGTACTGCCTTTGATATTCTCGAATCGCGTCCCTGTTCTCCTGGTCTCATTTTCGCTTCCTTTCCTTGATTGTATCTGCATTGTCGGCGCGATATTTTCTTTGACGAGCAAGGATGACTTCTCTGTGTTTCTGGTAGAAGCGATCGCGGGCTGCTTTGCGGGCCTCTGGCTTATCGGTGTAATATGATTTGAGACGATCTTTGTTGTTTTGGTAGTAATTTCTCATGTATTCTTCACGAACTCCTGGGTGCCTGACGCGATATTGCTTTTGGCAACGCAACGCGGCTTCTTTATTCTTCTCATAATATGATTTATAATAGTCTGCTCGTTCAGAAACAAGCAATTTTCGAGACGGCTGTGAGGGTTTCTCTTCGGCCAGACGACAGCCCGGGGATGAAAAGTGTCGTGGGAGCAAACAATTAGAGAAAGCAGATGCAAATTGGAGCGGACGATAGATGACCGATTGAACACCACGAGGAGCGGCTAACATGGTTTGTCCCCTGGGTAGGACCACATCTGAGGTCACCTAAGTTATGTGGAACAAGCAGAGAACAACTCCAGCTTGATTGATTGTGTACAAGGATATTGGGAAGAGATGCCGGTCAAGTTGACAGATTGATACTCG
This sequence comes from Aureobasidium sp. EXF-3400, assembly GCA_024195585.1. Taxonomy (NCBI): domain Eukaryota; kingdom Fungi; phylum Ascomycota; class Dothideomycetes; order Dothideales; family Saccotheciaceae; genus Aureobasidium; species Aureobasidium sp. EXF-3400. The sequence goes on from SWBL01000321.1 coordinate 18,846, forward strand.
GCAGAGTGACGCCAAGGCGGGACTTGACAAGGAGAAGCCGAACGCTCTTTCCCGATCCCACCCACCGAGTGCCTTCCTCGTCTCGTGTCAAATTGCACCGAGTTCGTGCCCCTGTGCCCTCGGGCCCAATGATGTAAGGACAGGAAATTTTTAGGCCAACGCTCTTCGCTGCCAAACTTGGTTCAAATGTGGGTATGGTAGTAGGTATTTCTCTTGTCTCTTGCCGCATCCTTGGCAGGCGGCCTGCAAGCCTTCCTTCGCGCAGATTCGTGGCGGCATCCATCGCCCTCCTAACGTCCTTCCCTGTTCAAGTTCCCCTGCTAATCATACTCAGCGATATTTTTCCGCAGTTCCTGGGACCCTTGAAGTCTAAGTATTCTTCGCAATCTCGCGGTGACGACAGGCCTACATGAGCAGGTAGCAGCTCGATTCTTACTGGTCAGCGGCATCTCCGGATCGTCCGCGTCATGTTGACGGCCCCCCGAATCAGCGGTCGCTTCACCCAGCTGCTGCTGTTGGCTGCGATACTCTCCGTCCTTAGCATAGTCTTCTACACCAATGCCGACGCCATTCATATTCCCGAGAGTATCTCACTGAAGCCTCCGACAAGGGGTCGACCACACCACCCCATCGATGATTTGATTGAAGAGGCCGAGCGCCAACAAGATGCACTCTTGCAAAAGGAGTCGCGTACCCTAGCCGATGCTGTGCGCGCATACGAAGAACGTAGAGGACGACGACCGCCGCCAGGTTTCGACGTCTGGTTCCATTTCGCTCAAGACAACAATGCCCTGGTTATTGAAGATTTCTTCGATCGCATATACCACGACTTGAATCCTTTCTGGGCTGTTCCTGCCTTGACGATACGACAACAAGCCGGCGACATCTTCCACCGCATCAGTATTCGCAATGGCAATACCTCGCAGCTCAGCGATCAACGGCGCGTGTGGCTGGACCTCTGGGAGAACTTGATTGGCACAATCGCAGAACATCTGCCCGACCTAGACATTCCCATCAATGTCATGGACGAATCGCGCGTCGTGGTGCCCTGGGAGACGATAGATGAATACATGACCGAAGAAGAGAGATCCCGGCGCATTGTTCCTGCGTCTGAGGTTGTCCACAAGTTTGGCAAGACGTCGGTCGCGGAAGATGAGGAAGTGCCTGGATTCGATCCTCAATGGGAAGGAGGACCATTCTGGGATCGTGCTGTCATTGGCTGCCATCCTGATTCGCCCGCTCGCTCATACAAGGCAGAAGTGGATTATACTGTCTTTCCGCCTCTGAACAACTCGTACCCAGAGAAGAGTCAGCACGGCTACGTCGCCAACTGGACGTACGTAAAACAACCCTGCGAACACCCCCAACTACAGGGTCTACACGGCACCTTTATCGAGCCCATCTCCATATCCAATTCAAGAAAGCTCATGCCTCTTTTCGGTGGCTCAAAACTGCCCATGAACAACGAGATTCTTCTACCGCCAGCCATGTACTGGACAGACGATCCATTTTACTCGGGAGGAGAGGAACATGGTGTTGAGTGGAACAAGAAGAAGAACAAGATTATCTGGCGTGGCGCAGCTTCGGGCGGCCGCAACAAGGATACAACATGGGCTCGCTTCCAGCGCCATCGCTTTGTGTCGATGGTGAACGCTACCAGCATTGCTTATGCTGAAGAAACGGGCAAACAGCCAAACTTCGAGCTACCCGAATCTGGCCAGTATGATTTACCATCTGGATCTCTGGCCAAGTGGGTTGGTGAGTGGGGAGATGCGGCATTCGTACACCTACTCTGCTTCCCCGACACAAGACCACCATTCTGTGACTACGACGATGCTTTCTACCAGGTCAAGCCATCGATGCCGATGGAAGAACAATACAATTACAAGTATCTGCCAGACATTGATGGCAACTCGTTCTCAGGACGCTACCGTGGATTCCTTGGATCAACATCTTTACCTATCAAGGCGACGATATATGACGAATGGCATGATTCACGAATGATGGCATGGAAGCACTTTGTGCCCATGGACAACACATTTGTCGATATCTACGGCATCATGCATTACTTTTTGGGCGGACGTGATGCAGCAGCCAAGAAGATTGCGCTCGAAGGCAAGCAGTGGACTGAGACTGTGCTTCGACGAGAGGACATGCAGATATATGTTTTCAGATTGCTATTAGAGTATGCAAGGTTATGCGATGACAACAGGGAGAAGCTTGGGTGGGTCAGCGAGACGGAAAAACTGTTGTTGGCTGATGTCAATGCAGCTGGGCAGAGCAGTTAGTATATCATGAATAAGTAATGACAATCTAACATGAGTATGAAGTACATATGGAACTTAGTTACGCCTCTGGGAATTGTTCGGTCGTGCCTGCCTTTGACGATAGACTTTTAGAATCTGGCATGACTCACACGCCAAGAAAGCGGGCGGGGGACGGAAGGAGCTGGCGGTGTTGGGCTGGTCTTTGACTGTTTTCGAACCAAAAAAGTGTTTTCGACTCATCCCCAGTCATATTTTGAGCTCCAGGTGTATGCGCGCATTCCAAGTCAGAAACGCAGCATCTTTCTTTGGTCACTCTCCTTCATACAAGACTTCGTTTATCCGATCCGGACTTTTCCAGCTCTGGTCATACACGCGACCTTTCTCAAACTTCCAAGTTCCAAACCACAAAGGCGTCACCATGGAGCACCTCACTGCTTCACTCCAGACTCTGGGCCTCAATGAGGTGCCTCAGCTCGCCAATTTGGCCACTTTCCCTACATACAACCAGGTCGACATCTACCGTGCACACATCGCCGAGCTGCTTGCCCCCATCACTGGCGTCGCTGCCGAGCAGGTCTACCCTCTGCTGCAATGGACTCAGGTTTTGGAATACGGTGATGTCATGTTGCCCGTTCCCGCTCTGCGCATCAAGGGCAAGAAGCCCGACGCTCTTGCCGTTGAGATCAAGGAACAGGTACCACTTTGCCGACCAACACTCTCAGTATCATACTGACTCTGTCTGTAGTTCCCCGAGTCACCGCTCGTCCTTCCTCCCGTCGCCGAAAAGACCTTTGTCCGTTTCTTCTTCAAGCCCGGCCCTCTTGCCAAGCTCGTCCTTCCCTCAATCCTCAAGAACAGCACCAAGTACGGTTTCAACCCCAACCTCGGTCTCAAGGACCCCAAGGATCCCAGCTCCGAGAAGAAGAAGATGATTGTCGAGTTCTCATCGCCCAACATTGCCAAGCCTTTCCACGCCGGTCACTTGCGTTCAACCATCATTGGAGGTTTCTTGAGCAACCTGTACGAGGCTGCTGGTTGGGACGTCACCCGCATGAACTACCTCGGTGACTGGGGTAAGCAGTACGGTGTCTTAGCCATTGGTTTCGAGAAGTTCGGAAGCGACGAGGCTCTCGAGGCCAACCCCATCGGTCACTTGTACGAGGTCTACGTCAAGGTTAGCGCCATCGCACACGACGAGGCTGAGCAGGTCAAGGCTCTCAAGACAAAGATTGTTGAGCTTGAGGGCAAGAACGAGTCGGTTGTTGAGCAACAGGCCGAGATTGAGCGTATCGAGAAGGAGGGTATCGATCAACAAGCCCGTGACTACTTCAAGCGCATGGCCGACGGCGAGAAGGATGCTCTGGCTATCTGGGCCCGTTTCCGTGACCTCTCGATTGTCAAGTACAAGCAGACTTACGCTCGTTTGAACATCACCTATGACGACTACTCTGGTGAATCGCAGGTCAAGAACGAGAGCATGGAGACTGCTGCCAAGGTTCTTGCCGAGAAGAAGATCAGTGAGGAGAGTGAAGGCGCTGTTCTCGTTGACCTGACCAAGTACCAGAAGAAGCTCGGCAAGGCTCTGGTCAAGAAGAGAGACGGTACAACCCTCTACCTCACCCGTGATATTGGTGCCGCTGTCGAGCGTCACCAGAAGTACCACTTTGACAAGATGATCTACGTTGTCGCCTCGCAACAAGACTTGCACTTGGCTCAACTCTTCAAGATTCTCGAGGTCATGGGCGACGAATACGCAGAGGTATCCAAGAAGTGCCAGCACATCAACTTCGGTATGGTCTTGGGTATGTCTACTCGCAAGGGTACTGCCAAGTTCCTTGACGACATTCTCCGTGATGTCGGTGAGAAGATGCACGATGTCATGAGAAGCAACGAGGGCAAGTACGTCCAGGTTGAGAACCCCGAGCAAACCGCCGACACTCTCGGTATCTCGGCCGTCATGGTACAAGACATGAGCGGCAAGCGTATCAACAACTACGAATTCGACATCAACCGCATGACATCGTTCGAGGGTGACACTGGCCCTTACCTCCAATACGCACACGCTCGTCTCTGCTCGATTGCTCGCAAGGCAGAACTCACACCCGAACAACTCGCAAGTGCCGACTGGTCATTGCTGACCGAAAAGCATGCTGTGGATGTTATTCGCTCGCTCGCACAATGGCCCGACACTTTCGTCAACACCATCAAGACACAAGAGCCCGTCACTGTCTTGACATATCTGTTCAAAATGACACACATGCTGAGCAGTTCTTATGAGCAGTTGAACGTCATGAAGGCCGAGCCTGAGGTCAAGAAGGCTCGTGCAGCACTTTACGAGTGTGCTCGCCAAGTCTTGTACAACGGTATGAGACTGCTGGGTCTCAACCCTGTCGAGCGTATGTAAGATGGGGTTCTACAAAAGATTTCAGAGGCGCAATGGGACAGGGTTAGATGTTGATAGCTGCATGGCGCATGGGACGAAAAGAGACGATGGACTTTCTTAGTTTATGTGAAAGAACGAACAATACCAAAACTTGTACAGACACATGTCAAAGATGGAGTGAGGTTGTGAGTTTAATCAAGGTTTCTTGGTTGACAGCGCGCAAGACCCTGGAAAAGTGGGCGGTTGCCGTGGGGAAGTTGGTGTTGATCGACAGAGACGCAGCCAACCGCTTCCCAGCCATCGCTTTCTTTACCAGCCATCCCATGCGCAAACAAGCAGAACCCCTGGTCGCTCTTCCGTCTTCTGGGCGCTTTTCTCACGCAAACTCTTTCTCACAACGTCTATCCTCAAAACTTCCAACCGTCTATCACACCGTTGCAATCATTTTATCGATACTGCCGACTTTCCCCACATCTTTGTATACCATTTACGACCACGACCACAATCCACGCTTGACGCACAACACAAGCGCCAGCTGAAGGAGCCTCAGCGACAATGGCACCCATCAACCCATCTCAACACCTCGTGGGCCGCACACCTGCGCCTCCAACTCCCTGCGCAGGCTGCCTCGACCCCTCCAAAGTAAACAACAAAGTCTATTTCTCACTGTTCGCCTTGATTTTTGCAGCAATCGTTGTCGCCTCCATCTGGTTCTTCTTCCACGCCAAGAATGGCGGTTTCCACTGGCAACAAGGCGATTTCGAAGACTGGAAATCTACCGTTTTGAGGAAGAAAGATGCGAATGGAAATACCATTTACTCGGCCAGAAGTGTGGTTTCTAGACCTAGTAAGGGCGAGAGACTTGCTGCGAAGAGTGTGGTTGGCTATGATGAAAAAGGCAGAAAAGGAATCATGGCGGTTAGGGGTTTTGGAGGTAGTCATTCGGTGTATTACTCAGATGGGTTTACGCAATATTCTGGCGATGATGCCATGACGAGTGTGAGTCGCAACAATGAAAAGCGCGCTCCCAAGATCAGAGGTGGATATATGGAAGCCCCGACCAACACTGACCACTCTCGCCGCTACCGCGATCGTGATCTCCGCGACTACAAACACGAAAAACCCGCTAGAGTTGGTGGGATGAACAGATCTGCAGATGGTACGCAGTACGACTACACCGATCGCAGCGAAACACTCACCGAGATTACCGAAACGTCTTCGTCGGCACCGATCCTGTCGTCTTCGGAGCGCAAACGCCAAAAGGCAGAGAAGAAAGCTGCAGACGACGCGGCTCGTATGGAGAGGAAATGGCGCAAGGAAGCCGAACGCGCAGCTGCTGCGCTCGCAAAAGAACAAGCTTCTCCCTCTGCTGCTGCTGCTGCTGCTGCTGCTTCTAAGAAAACGTCTCCACCTTCGAAATCTCAAACCCCAAAGAGCGCAAAGAGAGGACAGAGCAGTCGCAGTCGCTCCAGCAGTCCCAAGAAACAAGCCACTCCAAGGCAAAGAGATTACTCCTTCTCGGGCGGCCCAGACGAAGCAAGCACAGTCTACACAGGAACCTATACTGCCGCATCCTCGACCAACCGCACAAACAACAGCAGTTACTATGATGCCTACCGTCCCTTGGCTCAACAAGCCTCACCCGAACGTCGCGACCGCAGAGCTTCCTCCTCCAGAAGAAATACCTCAGCATCTCCTTCTAAGCAACACAGAAGCTCGAGGTACACGTATGCGGAGAGCGAGGCTACTGCCAGTACGGACAGAAGCGGTGGTGGTGGTGGTGGCAGTGGTAGATATGAGAGAATCAGGGGTGGTGAGAAGAAGAGTAAAGGAGGAAGAGATGTGATGGCTGGATATCGTAGAGGCATGGATAGTTTGGCGAGTGACTCTGAGTGATGATGCAGATGGGAAGATCGCTCGGCGGATTGAGGATGAAGCGACGGAACAAGTCCAGCATTGAAGATGAAGTGAGAGGCTAAGTTTTGATGACGGGACGTACAGATTAGGAGGAAGGCGCAAGACGGGAAGCTGCGATGAGCATGGAGCAATACATGGAAGAGGACCAAGGAAGAAGACACAACCCCAACAAGACAGACTTGGAAGGACACAGAGACATGTACAGGACACGAAAGAGCATGGCAGTAATGAATACCAAATCGAAACGCAGCGAAAGAGCAAATTTTTTCTCTTTTTGTTTTTTCTCTCTCTATCTCTCTTTCTCTCCTTGCCTTCCTTTGCCTTTATTCTGGGCGCTTCTTTCTTTTCTCACCATGTGTCATGGAAACACTTTACTCAATATCCTCTTTCCCACGAACAATGTAGTATTTGTTGATTTTCGAAAGTCAAAAGAGGCCTAGTCAAAGCCAGAGTCTCGCTGGTTTTGTTGCTTGCCGATTCAGAAACACTGATACCAGCATTCCTGGCAAACTTGCCCCGTTAAGCCGAATGGTTGAGCATTATCGATTCCCACACGCTGACAACCCGAGTTTTGCCTTTCAGGTATTTTGTCTGTCTGATCGTCCACTGTTCGCTTTCGAAGCTTTGAATTCAAGATTAGTGAAGATTTTGGATTGGGCTGCCGACAATGGCTGTCGTGGGATTGCATGGTTGATCACGAAATCCCTTGCAAACTGTATGCATGCCTTTTTCGAGGCAGAGATGTGTTTTGTCTTTTCTGGGTACCACATTGTGGCAAAGGCTGGAAAGCATTGGACGGGGGCGTCGAACGTGATGACTGACATTTGGCTTTTCTCAAGTCCTGTAGGAAAGTCTTGCGGCAATCATCAAGGCCCCGATTCGCAGATTCGCTGATTGGAGGCGTGGGCGGGCGCAGTGAATAAGTGACTGTGACCAAGTCCCGTGGTCTACGGTCGTGAAATGGATCAGGACTGCACCTTCTCTTGCCTTCTTCTCTCAGTAAGGCAAAAAGTCCCAATGCTGATCGTGCATGAAGCTGTCCCAATCTTGTGCTTCACCTCGTTCCGTGCTCGCCCAAAAGCTCTCCAGCACTTCCAACGAACGATGAATGTTGGGGATATGCAACAACTCAAACATATTAGACAGCAAAGTCCTCACACGATCGCGATCTTGTCCTTGAGCTTCACACCCAGCAGCAAACAACGGCGTCGTCATAACCACCAAAGGCGTAAGCCCAGCTGTAGCAGTCAAACTCTCCACACAACCAAGAATCGTCTTGACCGAACTCTGCACCGGCGGAGAAGTAGCCACATGAGAAGATATACGACGATAGATGTAGATCAGCGCCATGTGATGCCAAATCTGATTACAAGCTAGAAAGTCGTCTTTTTGCCGTGGAGACAATTGTTGCTCGACACCGGGTCTAAATCTCGGAGGTTTGTGTTTTTGCTCGTCGAGACGCGTCCAGATACACGTTGCCAACGAAGCAGCTTCCTCGTCTAAATCGCCTTCTGAAAGAATGGTGGAGAGACTATGGTTCCGACGTTCCCAAGCCGCAGCACCGATTTCGCGGAAAATCGGTGTTAGATCGGTGGCGAAACCTGCGTATTCGTCCAAGTAGACTTTTTCTTCTTCTTCGTCGCCGGAGAGGGTTGTGCGGGCACCGAATCTGGCGAGTTGGCCGGAGGCGAGGCCGTCGGTGGTAAGTGCTACAAAGCTTTCGGTCATGTTGTACCAGCGTTTGAGGAAGTAGCGGGTGCTGTCTCTTTGCTTTGACGAGTAGCCGGCCCAGGACTCGATGTCGAGCATTAGTGCTTTTGCGCCTTCGAAGTGCGCGCGCCAGGTACCGGGTCGATCGCCGCCGGCGTGGACCTCGCAGAGGAAGAGTGTTCTGATAGTTGCTAGCAGGACACTGCTCTTGTTGACATCCTTTTCCAGTAAATCGCTTTGAAGACCGAACAAGCTGTTGCTCAAGAGCCGAGAGATCAATGGATCTTGTCTTAGGTTGTCGCTGCCATAACCAAGTCTTGACTTTTGGTGTATTGCTGAGAGCGCAGCAGTGGCATAAAACAGAGTCGGGCTCTGTAATGCTGCAGGAACGATGACTCGACATACATCTTCCTGTACTTTCGAGTGACATGAGATGACATGTGAAGTTCCGTTGATGAAATGGTCGAGTAATGACCGGTCCAGTATTCCGAGATTGACAAACGGATCGACTGGTGCGAATAAGGGGAAGAAATCGATGTCATAGTCGTCCAGTATGATTCCATCCGTAGACGATGACGGGATTAAAGCCAGTGAGTCGTCCACATCGAGGGGCAAGTCTTCGAAGACGGGCTCTTCTGACACTTGTTCTACTGGCAATGGTGCCTGCACAGCAGGAGCAGCAGGAGCAGTCACTCGAGGTGGCTGAGGCTGCACCTGGAAGCTATTCACCGTATAGATAAAGCCTTTGTCCACACTTCCTGTACAACATCAGTCAACATTCATCCAACGGCACCAGACACCAAGAATTCCTTACCAAGCTTCTTCACCTTATCCTTGGAAACACCAGCATCAGAAATACAAGCACCAAATCTAGACTGATTAAATGCTCTCCCACCCCATCGAAGCTTAACTTCATAAACACATTCCGCACTAGCAGCAAGACATCTCCCACAACCTGGTCGTTGTTCATCACATTTCTGTCTCCGTTTCTTGCATCTGGCACAACCGCTCCAAGATCGTCTATTCTTAGCCGCACGTGTAGTTGCGGGAGCTGTAACGGAAGCGGAAGGTGTGGTTCCAGAAGCCGAAGCTTTGGGGTTCTGATCGTCCATTCCTAGTACAATGCTGGCTGGTTCTGCTGTGAGAATCAAGGTGGCCTCCGCCGCATTCTGATGATTGTGTTTGTCAGAGGATACTGTCAAGCCCTCGAGAAAGATCGCTGGTCTGCAAGTGTCTGTGGAGATGACTCGAAAGGTGAAGAAGATATGTGATAACAGCACGAAAAGGGAAGGTTGAAGAGATTCTTGGCGATATCGGGGGTGAGCGGGGCATGATGTGACCCTGACTCGTATCACTTCACCTTCTCCATGACCCCACCTTACCTTGTCATCGCGTCAAGGGCAGACACGCGTCTTGATGCTGTAGTCTCAAAGGGGCATGTGCAAGAGTTGACAATACTCGCCATCTTTAAAAGAAGTTCCAGACGCCAAGTGTAAGTAGCAGTGAACACCCCAAATCCATCAGCACACCACAATCACCATGGTCGTCCAACTCTCCTACCGCAAATCCCTGCGTTGGATACCCGGCGAACCCTCAGAACCTACATCCACCCTCGTCCTCGATGTCGGAAACTATTTCGTCGACCTCCGCATCCTAAAAGCCACTTCAAGCATCGACTGGGCCATGGCCGGCAAACGCACAATCCTCTCCTCATCACCTCTAAAATGCCAATGGAGTAAAGAAATCTGCTCGCAAAACACCGAAGCCCACGATGATATTGGAGAATTTGAGGATTTGCCTGATGGGGATGCGTTGGAGAAGGGCAGTATGCCTAACCCTGACAATAATGATGAGGTTCAGGCATATGAGGAGGTGTGGGGCAGTATAGAAGTGAAGCCCTCAAACCAGCCGGCGTGGATTTTGAGGAGTAAGGATGGGAATGGGATTACGTATGTTGGAAAAGTTGGGGATTGGTTTCAGGTGTTGAGGAAGAAGGAAGATGGAACGTTTTCTGTCTTGAGGGAGGAGAGAGTAAGCGGCAAGTGGGTCAAGAGGTATGCGATTGGTGAGGAGTTGCCTTCTATGGCGACTTCAGGAGAGCAAGCATTCAGTCCTGAGGGCTGGCAACAAGATATGGATGTCCAAGTACAAGGAGTGACATATACAGTCTATGCTCTCGAGAAGGTATGAAAAGTCATTTGATGGTTTCAGAACATCTCAAACGACTTTCTGAAACTGCAATCGACACTTCTGTCCCTTTGGTCTGGAGGAGATGACTTGATCATCAAACCGCATATCCGCCTTCTCCTTACCCAACACAGTCTTGTACTCTTCATAGACCTCTCTCAGTAAAATCTTCATCTCAGCCAAAGCCAGATGTTTTCCAATACACCCTCTAGCACCTTGCGAGAAAGCAAAAAACATACGATTGCGCTCCAGCTCTCCCTTTTCTTCAAGCCACCGCTGTGGGTCGAATTTCTCTGGCGAGGGGAAAACAACAGGATCCTTGTGTAGCGTGAAAGGTTGACAGGACACAATGACGTGACCAGGGATATAATAACCATCCAATGTAGTACCAGAGTCCGGTGTGTACCTCGGGAAACTCATGGGGATGGGTGGGAAGACTCTGAGTCCTTCTTTAACCACCGCATCCAGATAAGGCAGTCGGTCAAAACTCTTGTCTTGATTGCTATTGATCTCATCTCGCAAGCGCTGTTGAATATGTGCGTTGTGAGGTAAGCTGAGTTCATGCATCAAGAAACAGAGACCATCGCCCGTAGTATCAATGCCAGCAGCCAAGTGATCCATACACTCTGCTGCTGCAGACAGATCTTCCAACTCCGAAGCTTTCGATTGCAGCTTCGAAAGCAGGGAGTAGGAAGCTGGATTGGGTTTCCGCACCGCTTCAAGCACAAAGTCGTTGGCCAAAGGTACCGATCGCGATCTTTTTGAGTTGAGATTGTCGAAGAATTCGGCTAGTCTGGGTGCGTAGTATTCCAAGTATGGTGCTTGATCATGTCAACAATTTGGTTCCGAAGCAGACAATTGGGAACAAACCTCGCAGACTATCTGCATAAGACATTTCCTGCATGATTTTGAAATCCTCAGGATCAGACAGTGAATTGGTACCATAGGGCGCGAACAAATGCTGAGACGCTCCATCAAGAGCAAAACAATGTAAATGCACCTTTACACACCATATCAGTATACACCAAAAAGATCATGGAGACACAACACATCCGAAAACTCACATAAACATCAGCATCACCCCCATCCTCCTCTAAACAATTCTCCAAAAACCTTTTCGCCCTTCCTTTCAACGCTTCCACCGTCTCCACTCTCAAAACATTACTATTCGCATACCGATCCGCCAACATCCTTTTCCTCTGACTATGCTCTTCTCTCGGTGGCATAGAAAACAGCGTCTTGGTTCCAAACTGTCTGAAAAGTTCATAAAATTCTGTTCTGTCAAAGCCAGAACCTCCAGAAGTGTAGATTTGCTTCATAGCTTGGTAACTGGAGAAACTGCATTCGTTGGGGGAGATGCGGATGACGGGGCCATAAGAGGCATGTAAAGAGTCGATGTATGTTCTTCGGTTGCCGCTGAATTCTTGGTAGATGAGGTAGAGTGGGGTGAGGTTTGTGTAGAAGGGGCCGGGGAGTTTGGAGAGTGGGGAGGTGAGGCGTGTGTAGAGGAAGTAGACGATAAAAAGGATTGGGAGAATATAGATGAGAAACATCGTGGAGATTGATTAGAGTGACCCAACTTGATGGAAAGACAAGGACAATGTGAATGAAGGTGTTAGAGCAGTGTGATCATGGCACAGTGGACAGTAGAAGAATAGCTAGCATGCGATGTAGTAGGAGTCACACACGGACACGTCGTCCCAATCAAGCAGGTTGATACGTGACCAACGAAACACCTCGTATCTAGGGTTGCCTGGCACAGATCCAACTTAAAGCAAGAAGATAGCAGCATAAACATTCATGACCGATAGCTCTTATCGCAAGACTGCCTATCACCTCCGATACAGCACCCCGATATCGCATACCCCAGAACGCCTATGACGAGACCCGCAACCCATCCACATCATCAACCATCATGGTGCGGATACTGCGGATAATAGGCTACTCAAAAAAGTATATACATAGTCACCCATTCGTGTCAAACACAGATAAAGAAACCCCCAACCCCAACCCTCAATCCCATACTCAACTTATAAAACCTCTTGCACGCGTATCCTCTCTTCGCCAGCAAACCACCAACCAAACAAACAACAATGCCTCTCGTAAAAATCGACATGATCAAGGGTGTTCGCTCACCAGAAGAGATCAAAAAACTAGCAGACGTGGTCCAAGAAATCATGCTTGCGAAATTCGCAGCTCCGCCTCGAGACAGATATCAAGTAAACACACCTTCCTCTTTCCTTCACCCCCTGCTCCCCCATCTCCAAACCCTCACTAACACACACCCCCAAAGGTCATAACCCAGCACGAACCCTACGAACTAATTTTCGAAGATACAAACCTGGGCATCCAACGCACCGAAAAACTAATCCTCATCCAAATCTTCCAGCAAGGAAGAAACGCAGACCAAAAGCAAGCCATCTATGCCACTCTGGCAGAACGTTTGGAAAGCGAATGTGGGGTTCCAAAGACGGATTTGGTGGTTAGTTGTTCTGCAAACACCAAAGAGGATTGGAGTTTTGGTTTGGGGAGGGCGCAGTTTTTGACTGGGGATTTGTAGATAGGGATGAGAACAGAACGGAGAGAAAGAAGAAGGGACGATGATGATGGTGGTGTTCTTGGGTAGAAGGTTTTCATTGGGGGGTGTAGAAATTCATGCTAGCTATATGTGAAAGTCGTGGGAGTAAGTGCAGAATCAATGTATGCATGTATGGTCGTGAAAAGGTGTTCCAGTCGTCTAGCCCTCGCTCATCTCCTATCGGGGATAGGTTCGTAGTCGTCCTCAGCAGGCAACATCTTAGCAGCCACAGTGATGCCAATCATGTCCACCAACAGCACAATCCAAGAGACGGTGCAAAGAATCCAACTCCTATCCAGCTTCCAGCCGACAAAGAAGCGGTTATCATGATCAAACAGGAAAGCCTGTATATCTCGTCAGTAAATTTACCTCTTGTTTCCACTTCTTCAAAAAAAAAAAAACACAACTTACCACAATCCCCATGGCAGCAATCTGGCAAACAACCACAACGCCCAAGAGACCAGCACACATCTTCCAGCCTCCTTCTCTGTTGCTTCTTCCTCCCAACAGCACAACAGCAAAAGCGACAAAGGTTGCCAACTCCAGGACGACTGAGAAATTCATCAAGAAGCCTACGCTTCTCCACATAGAGCAGAAGTATCGGTCTTCGCCATGGCAGTCTTCAGGGACTGGGAAGGGTGTGCAGTCAGAGGTGAGCGAGGAGCAGCGACGGTGCAGACCGTAGGATACGTGGATTGGAGCGGAGGGGTGCGCGGGATTGGGAGAGGTAGACACAGGACTGGTGTACGAGATCCAGTCGGGGAGAGCCATCGAGGTAAACGTCAGGGCGACGGCTGGAATGAGGGAGGGCATATTAGCATTTACTATCGACGCGCAAGCCGAAGAGCAAGAAGCAGACACACCTGCTAGGAAGACCCAAAGGCCTATGCCATAGACCATTCGTCGCGTCATGTTTGCTTAGAGACGAGAATAGATCGAGTCAACACCTCGAGTATATGTCAAAGCCGCGACTTGAAGCCCAAGCAAGAAGTCGTCGAGCGCGAGCAAGAAGCCTGAGCCAGAAGTCGCAAAAGTCCTTGAAGGTGATAAGAACTCTCTCACAGCGGATATCGGTGAGTGAGTGAATCCTCGAACCAGCCTTGCCAGCCCTCGGTGCCTCCTTCCTACTCTGCACGTTGCCGCGATGATCGCTTAATCCTGGCGCCTGCTTCCTGCCCTGCCACTTTATCGCTCGATCTTCGCGAAACACCTTACGTCATTTAACAAAGAGAGCAGGGTCGTACCTTTGACCACCTATCTCGAGAACACCGACGGCGATATCTCGATGAGCACGATAGGTATTGGTAATTTAGATTGCTGAATATGTTTATAGGTAAATCTTCTATTTGCATACCGAGCTTTGGATGGATTGATAGAGAGTTGAGGAGGATATCCAGCATTCATGAGAATGGGATGACCACACCAAAAAAACTCACCGCCGACCAGGTGCATTTCGACGTTCGACTTTGATGACAATTCAGTTCACAAAGGTTGCAAAAAGCATGAACGACATGTAAGGATTCAATACTAGAAGTAAAAGAAATATTCGACTGCTACAAAAAATAGACGACATACATAACAAAAAAAATCAATGGTATCATTCTTTCCCCCCTTATCAAACCGAGCACAGCTTCAAAGATCCTAAGCTCATCTCTTATGTCTAGTAGTGACCTGGCAAAAAAGCAACAAAGGAAAATAGATAGAAAAAGGCCAGGATTATACATTATGAGAAAAAGAGCCTTCTTTACTTCGTTTTCCAAACATCCATCTCAATTCCCCTGCTGTTCTGTTTCTCCCTCGTTCATCATTATGACTTTGTTTAGTCGTTTAGGCCAAAGAGTTTTCTCAGGCCTGAGAACTTCTTCTTCTTGCCTGAGCTCTGCATGGTGCCTCCGTTGGCCATGCGATTGAGGTCGTTGCCGCTCATGCTGCGTCTGTTTTCTGGTCGCATGCTCCTCTTCATTGTCGGAACGCCATCGCTGGTTGTTGGTCTGGCATCGTTGCTGTCATCGCCATTGGTGTCTGCAGCAGCTAGAGGCCAATTCTGTGGTGTTGTACGTCTTTGTAGCTTGGGCTGTTTACTGGGGCTACGCAAAGTGGTAGGGCTGCGTGGTTGTTGTGAATCTACCGGCGAGCTGGGTACGACCGAAGAACTGTTTCTGCGAAGCACACTACCAAGGAAACCCCTACGTCTAGTAGGTGTCAAGGGTACTTCTGGTCCGGCAGATGCAGTGTTGCTTTCTGGCACTGGAGGCGCCGGAGGTACGCCAGGTTCACGACCTCCGTTCATGGCAGCGACATTACGTCTAGCAGCTTCCATTGCTGCATCAATATCCGACTGACTGGGTACGGCAGGCTTGTTACTGGCTCTACCAGCAACCTTCTTCTTGCCTCTGCGACCTTCATCTTCAGAGTCAGAAAGGTCAGTCGAATCAGAGTCTTGACCTCCACGTTTGGGAATGCCGCGGACTGGAGCAAGGTTGGCAGGCATGTGCTTGGGTGGGCCAATAGGCGAGTCCTCATCATCAGAATCGGCAAAGCGACTGCGGTATGCTCCTCGAGGAGCGTCATCCTCATCGTCGCTGTCAACAAATCGTGATTTAAAACCTCCAGATCTTGTCTTTGGTGCTGGTGCAGGTGTAGCCTTCGACTTGCCAAAGCCAGACATACCGAAGCCCGATGAAGCTTTCGCATCACGCGAAGCTCTGCTGTTCTTGCCACGCATTGTAGGCGCGTCATCGGCAGGTGCTCCACGCAAGGATTGTCGGATCATCTCGCCTTGGTTACGTCCCATGAAGGAGCCTGTTGGTGAGAGCGAGCGCAGACTGAATCTGCCACTGCCAGCCTTCGCTGGTGGCGAGGTCGGGCGTCCACGTTCAGCTGGTGCGGGGCCTGCATCGATCGAGCCAGAGCGCATCGAACGTTTCATGGTGTACTTGCCCATGGAATCGACCGTCGAGACAGAACCACGACGCTTGTTCTTCCTGAAGCTGGACTCGGAATCCGAATCATTAGCTGGAAGAGGGGCCACAACCGGCTTGGTAGGCTTTTGTACTGGCTGCGATTTGGCAGCGGCTGCAGCGGCTGAACCTGCTCCTGGAATACTAGTCGTGACAGGAGCCGAAGCTCTGGAAGGTGTTCTAGCACCAGCATCTCCGCGCATGGAAGTTCTCATAGAACCCCCTTCAGAGCGGCCTGATCCACCAGCACGCATAGAAGTACGCATGTGTGTCTCGTTTGAGGAAGCAGCAGGTGCAGGGGGACCACGCATAGACTTTCGCATTTGACCCTCGCTCGATGTACGCTCCGACTCCCCAGAATCACGCATCGACTTGCGCAATGTAGGCTCATGCGGTTCTTGCTGATCTCTGGCGTCGAAAGGATCATCTCTAGCTGCGATTGCAGCTGGTGCAAATGTGGTGGGATTCGTAATGTCCACTTGATTGACCGGCTGCTTCTTCTTCCTAGCTTTGGGCGCCGATTCGACCACAGGGACTGCAATCGCAGCCTCAGCTTCGGCTTCGAGTTCTTCTTTCTTCTTTCTGCTCAGACTGCTCCAGTAGGCAGTTGCCGAGTCCCAGTCGGTGTTATCGGTCACAAGCTGCTCGTCCGTCAGAGCAGATGAGGTTGATATGGTCCCGCGTGAAGGCGGAAGGGCAACTTGTGGGCTGACTGGAGGGCTAGGAATAACAGCTGCAGGTTTGGTCACAGGACTTTCGACAATAGCATCGAGAGAGGCGAAGCCACTGGGCTCGAACTCTTCTTCAGCGTCGGCAAAGTCTTCGCTCATGTCCGAATCAGACTCGTAGATGGGTTGCAACACGGGTGAGTGTCCGTCTACTGAAGCCTGTGCAGGTTGCAAGGCTGCGGTCTCGTCATCGCTTGAGTCGTTTTCTGACAACAGAGCTTCATCACGAATTGCTTGTCTGGATAGCCCAGCAGACTTTTGTTCTTCCCATTGTTCACCGTCCCATGATCCAGGCATACTATTGCGCTGTTTGAGCGTAGGTCTCTGCGTCGTTTGCCCAGCCACTGTTTCCAGGGGAGATTCAGACTCCTCTTCGGGGCCGGGTGTGGGAGGCTGGAATTGGAGCGAAGGCACAGCCTGCTCAATTGGGTTCGCTTCAGGAGCTTCTGTGTAGTGCTCCGAGACTCCAGACTCGTGAGCAGACGGTACAGTCTCGTCCTTGGCAAGAATTTCCTCAGCTTGAGAAGACACCTGAACTTGAGTTTCCACCTCATCCTCAGAATAGGCCGAATCCGAATTATCCGCTGGTGTCTCCTTACTAGTAACCTGAGGAGGTAATGGCTCGTTTGTGGTAGGTGGCTGGGATTCAACATGGCGAGCCTTTTCGGCGTAATGCTGGGCAAGAACAGCGCCTACCAATTCGTCGTTCGACACCTCGCGATGTTCTGGCAAGGTGCTCGCACTGTCTGTCATGCTAGAAGACACAGTCTCGGTGACCTTCTCGGGCTTCTCTACTTGCTCAGGTTTACGACCTCTGACGCTGCTGAAGGATGGGAGTGCTGATCGTGGCTTCATTATTTCGTTGATGTTGTCGTTCGCCCATGATCCTGAAAGTTCTCTTCGTGCATTAGGGTCAACAGCAGGCGAGATAGGGGCGTTACCATCTTCGCTGATGCGAACGCTCTTCTTTGCCTTTGCCGGCTTGATCCCATCCTGAGAGGCCAAAGACGTAGTGTCTGATGTTTCACTAGGGGGAGCTCTTGGTCCACCATTGACGGCAACATTGGGTGAAATGTTCCTGACTGATGAAGCAGGAGACTGTCTAAGTGCCGACTTCATGGGCGAGACAGATCGAGGTGGCGGCTGGTGTCTAATGTTAAGCGGGGTTGCCAGTGACTTTCCTTCGCCAAAATGAGCATGCACGTTGCGCGAAGGGCTTGAGGAAACAGCACGCTGACCGTTGCCCCTAGGAATATCCAGGCTGACAGCTCTTTGACGCGTGCCTCCCGGAGCAACGTAAGCCTGGACTGGTCCCTCGGATGTCGTGATAATACCAGAGGCAGTCCCTGGATCAGTGTCTCGAAGCGACCTCAGAAGGCTGTGTTTGACAGGCGTAGATTTTGGCTTGGGCTTGGATTGAATCTCAGCAGTGGCTTCAGCTTCCGGGTCCTCGCGAACCATAGATGGCTGCTTGTGCAAGGTACTTGTGGGTCGAGGAGAGCTGGGGCTATTCGAGGCATCTGTACTTGGAGAAGGATTGACAGGAGCAAGCGACGAGCCTGCTGAAGCTTGAGTATCGACAGGCGACACGACGGTTGTCCTTTTCTTCTTCTTAGGTGTTATATCTGCCTGTGTAGGCTGGATTGGCGCGGGTTTTATCTGAACAGGTTGTTGTGGTTCGGTTCGCACAGCAGAACCGGTGGGAGCGGTGTTCATGGTACCATTGGCGAGACGAGCTCCTTCAGTGACAGTCTTCTTGTTCTTCTTGACGGGCGCACTGGCAGCGTTCTGCACATCTTGCTGTATCTTTCTCGCTGCTGGCGAGGAGAAATCCATGGCGGACTGGGGCCTAGCGGGTGAGGGGTTTGCGCGAGGAGTTCCGTTACTGACCTTGGGCGAGGTGAACCAACCAACGCTCGAATTTGGGCGGGGAGGAGGAGAAATGGCACGAGCAGGACTCATGGGCCGCGAGAAGTTGACACCGGAACTGTCTTCTCTCTTCAAATCAGGCATTTTGGGAAGGTTGAGCGTCCTGCCTGCTCTGTCGACACTTGTGTTGCGTTGCGCACTCCTAGGGCCTTTGGGAGTGCTTGGACTGGGCAGACTTGTACGACTCGGCACGTCCAAACTTGCAGCCCTTCTCTGTGTTCTGACGACATTCTTAGGGATGGCGGGAACTGGAGGAGCATCAGGCGCAGGCGACACGGCTCTTGGTCTGCCACCAGGCGAGGGCGATCGGAAGGTTCGGTCGGTCATGGACGAATTACTAGTTGTTCTGACCATGCTGTTCCTAGTATTTCCACCCATGACAGCGCCACTTGCGACCGAAGATTGGGAGCCTCTCCGAACCATGCGCTTGGTCTGGATGGAACCCACTGGTTCCGGCGACGACGTATGGGAACGGAGGGCGGAGGCGGCAGCGGCCGAGGACAGCGAAGCGGCCGACGGGGACTTGTTAAGAAAGGCGGCGCTCGCTGCTATGGCAGCTGAGGAACTTGGAGGAGGCCCACGAGGCAGCGGCTGGACTGGTTGTGAGCGGTGGTTAACAGGATACATGTAGCACGGGACCGACCGGCTGCGAGCTCGCGCGCTTGCGAGCAAATAATGGCATCTTGACAAGGAGACGTCCAAAGCGTCAATTGATGTCTAAAAATGCCTTGATGAGGGTGATGCGTCTAAGACGGATGCTTGCGACAAGTATCTTGATTCGAAGGGCGATAGAATTCCAGCGCGTCACAAACACATGACGTGCCCGGGGAAGTCTTGATTGGAGAAGTCAGGGCCTGGTTATTGCGTATGAGCCTGCAGGCGCTGTGCAAGTCGCAGAGCCGGATATACTAGAGCACAAGAATACTTGCGATGAATAGCGCGTCAAGGACGAGAGGGAGGAGGGGGGAGGATGCAAAGACTCAATTCGACCGTTCAACATGGCCTGCCTGTCTTTGCTCCTTCCTCCTTGTCTCGACCTCCATCTCTTATTAAGCTTTTGCATGACGATCCCGCTGCCGACCATGTCCGTGCGCTACCGCTGAACCATTGCGCTGCGACAGCACAACCACAAAACAACCTCATTGATCTGGTGCTGGTGGCGCTGCGAGGAATGCTGTGTCTTGTATTTCCTTGTTTGTGGCCTCTTGTTACGACCCATACACCATGGTTGTCATCTGTATCGCCTTGACATGGTTGCCATATTCGACCTCACAGTTGTTAAATTCGCGCGTCATCAACATGCAGATCTGTTTGGTCTTGGCTACCAATTTGTCAACCGTGCAATTTCATCTGCGGGAAAGAAGAACAACACGAGGCATGAAACAGAAGGTATGAAATGCTCCGTGGTCCAATCCTGACACCAAGTTCACGTCGTAGCCATACGGGCATCAACACTCGTTGCACTTCTCAACCGTCGTGCTGGGATTTGGTTGTTGATCACCCCGTTGATCTGTCCTCCATGCGCTGCGCTCGTGCCAGGTTGATCTTGAAAAGTCCCTCCGAGGATGCCCTGATACGCCTACGAGCAAGCTAAAAAGATGCCATATAGAGACAGGTGGGGTCCTAGGGGCCAACAGAGGCATCTTCAAACACCCTGACTTGTGAGTCTTTGCTGTTGCTTCATGGCCCGCGCACGCTCTTGCGACTGCGTAGCCGGACGTTAACAACTCCAGTCATACATGAGACGGACGATTGAACATCCGCCAGATATAACTTGTTATGCTGGATGACCAAGCACCTGGGAGCTATCAGACAAATTAAAGACTGACCTCGGCAAAGCGGAGCACTGGAGCTTCAGCTTACGACTCCTCTCTGACGTGACCATTGTACTTTGATCTATGCTACCTATATCTTTTACTCCAACCAGGCATAATAATCTTTATGCGACAGCTGTTTTCACTATTGACAGATTTTCATCATGACTTCGCTTGAATCATTGCCGCTGCCACAAGGCCTGGAAGAATCATATATCGACTGTACAGACTCGTGCGGAATCGTGTTCCATATCATCTCTGCTGGACAAAAGAACAAGCCTCTGATACTCTTGACACATGGATTCCCAGAGATTGCCTTTTCATGGCGAAGAATCATGCCAGCCTTAGCAGCACAAGGATACTATGTCGTTGCTCCCGATCAGCGAGGATATGGCAGAACCACTGGCTGGGACACACGACCATTCCATGAAGTCGACTTGAACCAATTTACTATGACAAATTTGGTCAGAGATCTGGTCTGCCTGGTGTACGCACTGGGCTACAAGGAGGTCCATTGCCATATTGGACACGACTTTGGTGCAGTTTCTAGTGCTATGGCACCTCTCATGCGACCTGACATGTTCAAAAGCTGCATTCAAATGTCGCATCCTCACCACGCACCGCCGACTCCACCTTTCGAGGTAGAAGCCTCAGCGGAGCCTATATCGAATCCTGGATCTGGCTCAAGTTCGAAACTGAATATTCAAGCAGAGCTTGCGAAACTTGAGCCTCCTAGGAAGCACTACAAATGGTACAACTCGACTTCAAGCGCTTCGAAAGACTGGGAGACAGCACCGCAGGGGCTGCATGAATTTCTTCGAGGCTATTTCCACGTCAAATCGGCCGACTGGCCACACAATGATCCGAAGCCGTTAAAGGCATGGTCAGCCGCTGATTTAGAACAGATGCCTCATTACTACATCATGCCAAAAGACTGTAGCATGCCAGAGACGATATCTGACATGATGAAAAGTGAAGATAGCTCTGCGACCAAAGGCTGGCTGCCTGACTCGGAACTGGCCGTTTATGTGAAAGAGTGGCAGCGCGTAGGATTTCAAGGTGGATTAAACTGGTATAGAGCGCAGACCAGTTCGTCACAGATCCAAAAGGCAGACATGTTGTTGTTTGCAGGAAAGAGGATCGAGGTGCCTTGTGCATTCATAAGTGGTGACAAGGACTGGGGTAATTACCAGCAGCCTGGAGCGCTTGACGGCTACAAAAATAGCTGTTCAGACTTCCGAGGGGTCACATTTATCCCACATGCGGGACACTGGGTGCAGCAGGAGCAGGCCGAGAAAGTGATCGAGGCGGTGTGCAAGTTTCTTGATGGACTTTCTGCGTAGAGGTCAGCTGGCAGTTTTAGGTGCATATTATTGTAGATATTATGCATGGGCCTTCACATGTCAAGTCGAGGTATAACAATGCATGGTGCACGTGCCTTTTTCATGACTTCGCTGGCCTTCGATTGTGAACAAAGAAAGAGAAGCATAGAACGGTAGGCCGTCTGCCCAGCAACCATCGAAAAGAATTTTACCAGAAAGCTCTGTACTCATCTAGACCTTTTCACTGCTTTATCTCTTCTCTGTGAGCCAACACGGTCGAAGGAGATTGTGATATACGTCAGGGAGATTTTTCGGTGCAAACCCCTCCAAGCAGGAAAGTCGTCGGGCCAGACCCCGCCTAAATCCTCTTCCCTCAGTCATCAACCCATCGCCCAAAACCATCGACTCTGTACTACCACGCCCTGTACACATCCCGGACACTTTCTGAAACACGCCGCTCGATATTTGTAGCCTCCTCTCTTGTTCGGCAACGATGGATTCGATGCGCAGCCTCAACACATCGCTGCCGCGCACCTCGCCTCGTCGCAACCAACAACCCCCGGAAGCACTCCTCTCTGCCTTCAAGGCTGCCGCTCTCTCTGTCACAAACCTATACAAGAATGCTGCATCTGAACAGGCAAGATCACGGGCGGCTGGCTATCAAGATGCCTTGGACGACTTACTCTCTTTCCTCGACAAGGAGAACCTTGGCCTCGATGACGGAGAGGGCTGGAGGGTGAGGCAATGGGCCACCGAACGTTTTGATGGAGCACACTCCGTCAGTCGGGAGAGCGATGACGAAGACGAGGAACAAGAAGAGCAACCACGGAGCTCCAGCCCTGAGGTCGTCAGGAAGCCTACCATAGCCCCTGTCGTGACGCAGGAACAACCACAATCCGATCCCATCCTTGTCCACTCCGATACACCTTCTGTTCAACAGCAACAGCAATTACAAAGCACGCGCTCAGACGCTGCCGTTCCTCAGGCAGATGCCTTTACATTTCGCTCATCATTGGCATACCCTCCATCACACCACGACCGGGAAGTAGACATGGATGGATCCAACAACGGTCCAGTTGACTCGCCCAATTCGTCGACATCCAACAACCCTCTCAGGCTTGAAGTCCATCCCAGACGACGAAACAACCACACCCGTTCGAATAACAACAACAACACCAACAGGATCACATCAATAAATCTTGGATCTCTGGGCTCAGGTGCTGGCTCGAAGCGCAAGAATCTTGGGGACTTCTTCGACATCTCCGGCCTATCGTTCGGAAACAACAGCAGAGATGGTTCTGATCGTGGAGGAAAGAGGGGGAGACATGTTTGAGTTGGCCCTTTGAATTTTGTTCCTTCTTCTTTTTTCTTGCAGAACTGCATTACACAACATACCCAAATACCCAATACAGCTGCGTCGTTTTTGTTGTTGTTAGTCATTCATTTCCCTTTTGTTCCTTCTTCTTTTTTTTCGGGATACTGAGCAATGAATCACGACATACTTTAGTTTAGTTTTTACTGTTCTGCATTTACTTCGAGCGTGCGGCATAGGAAAAGGCCAGCTGCTTTTGTGTTTTGGTTTTTACTGTCTGTTGCATACCGAATACGTTGTGGGAGCATGAATGCTGGCTGCTTACATGGGTGGATACTCTTCTTTCGCCACATCTAATGTCGTGGTCCGGTCCTTGTTCTTGTGATTTTCTAGCACCTAAACCACTATACCCTCAAACAATTCATTACGATTAATGCTTTTTCAGCTTGTCCTCCTTTGCCGTGACTTCCGATTCTCCCGTCTGCTTACTGCAGTGTTCTCCTCCAGGGATATGTCTTCATGCATGCTGGCGGAGGGCGAGGCTGCTGACAGCTTTCTGCATGAAGCTGTCTGTACCTTTCCTCCTGCAGGTCCACATCAGGACATTGCAAGTGGCCGTCTTTGACACACCACAGATGTCCACTCAACAGACGGTGCAGGCCTCTTCACCAACCATCTACATGCAATCTTTACACTTCTTGACCAAACTCATTTTGTTGAGAAAATTCGACGTTCGAATGCATTCACATGAAGGCCCTCCACAAGCCCAAACCCATCAACATACCACTCAACCCAGTGATGCCTAGTCTCCTAGCAGACATGGTGAGCCTAGAACCTGATTTCAGGATTTCCTGCTCGCGTGTGCGAAGTTCGCGGTGGCCGGACCAGTAGGTATAAGCACCTAAGGCGCCAAATGCTGTTGCACCTGTTTTTCATCAGTACAGAATTCCAACAGAACACATAGAGAAAGGGCAGAAGATAACAAAAGACAGCATGGAAATTGAGAAAAAGTGCATACCCATGACTCTACAACTCAAGCAATCATAATTTGCTTGTTCTCTGGCGAGGACCTTTTTCAAGGGCTCGGGTTGAGTGTCTCTGGCGGCTAGTTGAGCGTAAATGTCCGAGTCTTGTGGTGATTTTGACATTTTTGCTTTCTGCTGGTCGTTCGCTGGTCGGAGTGGAGGTGTTTGAGGTTGATGTGCAGACTTGTTGGTGGCTTGGCTGGTTGATGCGTGGGATAGGTGGCTGTGGCGCAGAGGTCTTTGTGCAGTTGCAGACAGAGTAGCAAACTAGACTGTTACAGGCAAAGTGCAGGCACGGAAAGCAGTGAGCGAGACACGAGGCCATGTGGGTCTCTTGGCTGTGGTTCCACTCTCTCCCCTTCTCCATCCTCCCCTTGTTGACCTGACGGTTCGTTCGTCTTTTGCGCAACCACCAAAAGATCTTCAAGGCGACACGCAATTTCACTAACCCTTCGCACTAATAAACAACCTTGTATTGACTACACAGCACTTCACTCGTTCTCGCTGCTGTTTCTTCTCGTCTCTCGCTTTTTGTCTTTGTTTCTAGCAGCGCAGGTCGTTTATTCTACTTCTCCATTCTTTGCTCTTACGACGTCTGTTTTCCCCTTCCCCTCTTACTCGCGCCGGCCGTTGAAAAGCGGTCCATTTCGCGATAACAACCCAAACTCTCCCTTGCCATCTGCGCCCACCCGGCCTTGTCGCACAACCAGCCTCCTTGATTAATCACTTGAACAAAGCACAAGAGAACAAAGGAAACAAACCAAGTCTTCCTTGTCGCCTTTGTCTTGTTCCTCCGAGATTGCGACGCCTCTACCGATAGCTCCCGACGACACAACAAAGAGCTTACACCGACGAACCTCTCAGCCATGGAATCTACCTTTTCCAACGGTGCGCCTCCTGTCTTCTTCTGGTATCCGTCTACAAGATGCCTTATACTGACATTCTGCTATCAGTGCATCCTCATGTCGAAAAGGCATTGCACAGCCTATTCAAGCGTAACTGTGTCGACTGTCCTCGCACCACCCCTTCCTGTCCCTCGTGTCCTGGAGGCAAAGTCTGCTCACTAGTCCCTCAATCTTGCGACACTTGCGCATACACGACTTGCGTCGTCTCCAACGATGCCCCATCACAACACTCTGGTCCCAATGTTGGTGCCATTGCAGGAGGTGTAGTAGGAGGTGTCTTCTTCATCGGCCTTATCGTCTTTGCCTTCTACTGGTATGTGATACGACCGCGCCGCGTAAGGTTGGAGGAAGAATGGGAAGAGGAGGACGAAGCAGAAAACCGCAAGTCCAACTTCAACATGCAGAGATCCGAACGCGCCTCGGTACATACAGTGCACTCGGTCGCCAACAGCATCCTCAGCCGCGCTTCCAACTTCATCCCTATCGCATACATTCCTGGAGTCATGAACAGAAACGGCAATCAAGAACATGTCCCTCCTGTGCCGCCGATCCCTGCTGCTCACGGTCCACCTGTCAGCGGTCACTCGTCCAATGGGGAAGCTCTGTTCTTTAGCCCTGCCGACCTTCGCGACTCGACATACTCGGATTCGTCTTCCTTGGACAACCGCAGCACCTTCTTCGGTCGACCTAGTATTACACCCTCGCTCGCTCGCAGCAGTATCGCTACCTACCGCGATGATGCCGTGGTGAACCCCATGCCCGCCCAGACCGTTCTACGTGGAAAAGCAAACGTCGTCAGCGTGAAGAGTGGAAACAGTGGAACACCCACCTCAACACCGCCACAAACCACTCCTGCCGACGAAATCGCAAATCCTCTGAACAGAAGCGCCAGCGGCAGAAAACTAAACATTGTCATGCCGACCTCAGTGGATGCCATCAGACCTGGCTCCTCAAACTCGAGTTCATCACAACAAACCCTCAGCAGCGCAAGTTACGGCAAACCCACCCTTTTGACAGTCGGAGGCGGAAAACCCAAACCCAAAGGCAGATTCCCAGTTTCTCCCGACCCATCTTCTACAACCTTGCAAACAAAACCAAACGTCTCATCGCCATTGGCGAGCTCTGCAGCCACAACACCAGATGAAGAAATCGATGCATCGCCATTCTCAGACGCTGCTTCTATCTCTCCTCCTGTAGGGCCAAAACGAACACCCGGTGGTTTGTCAGCTGTGATTGAAGAAACGGCTAGTATGAGAGGTAGTCTAGCAGCACGGAGATTGAGCAGACAACAACATCAAGTGCCTCGTGGTGAAAGTCCTTTTGGAGATGAGCATGAGGCTTGATCTGCGTTTTGCTATTCTTCTTATGATCCCAAGATGTGCTTTTCTTTTCTTTTACGTTGATGTCATCTGGCACCTTGCTTTTCCGTCCTCTTCACGTCGATACCTCTTTTCGCCTACCTTTACATGATCCGCTGTCTTCTTCCTTTTTTCTTTATTTCTTTCTTTCGAGTACTTCTTGCTTGGGGTGGGCACCAATCCAAACACACTGCGAGGGGGCATCTAATCTTGCGCTGGACGTTTTTGTAGATGTGGGATTTTTTTTCCTCTTCTTTTCTTGCTTTGCTTGCATTTTGACAAAAAATTGCGGGTGTGGTTTTTTTTTTTTTTTTTTTTCTGGTTTCTTTTCTAGCGGAGGCTGTTTTGTTTTGATCTTTTTTTGCTCCTTGTTGGGTTAAATGTTTTGAACTCTTTTGAACTCTACATGAACTTTTCTGGCCAAATGTGCTTTTACTGCTCTTTTTAGGGGGTGTAATATGTGTGTCATGTGTATTTGCTTTCTTTTTTTTTTTGGCAGGCAGGCAGCATTATTGGGTCTATGGGCAGCCTCAGATCAAGTAGGTTAGCTCATTTGCAAGTAAAATCAAACGTCGTCCCTTGGTTCGCTGATTTTGTCCAACTTTCCATATTGCTGCTGCATTCCTTTTGCCTATCATCTCTTTTTTTCCTTTTTCCTTTTTCTTTCTGCTCAAGGTCTTCTTTCCAAGGACTAGAGAATCCTGACACCACTTGCATCGATTCTAACTTCAAAGCCTGTGTTTCCTTGCAACTCGTTTCCCCATTGATTGACTCTGACTCTGAAATTCGAATTCCTTGTTGCTGTAGCCCTGGCTTCTTTTTGCCGGAAAGCTGTTTCTGCATCCACCTCTTTGCTAAACCCTTTGATTGCGCCTCTGGAGATTATGAGCCGTAGGGTTGGAAGAGTTGAAAAGGGGGATGCCAAGGCAGGTGGTAGAGCCCACGTAACAGGATCTGTGGAGGATGCGGAAGAGGCAGACAAGTGCGAGGTAGTGTAGAAAACAG
Source organism: Aureobasidium sp. EXF-3400 (assembly GCA_024195585.1). Taxonomy (NCBI): domain Eukaryota; kingdom Fungi; phylum Ascomycota; class Dothideomycetes; order Dothideales; family Saccotheciaceae; genus Aureobasidium; species Aureobasidium sp. EXF-3400. Next base: position 46,246 of record SWBL01000321.1, read on the forward strand.
GTGTCTGAAGAACCGCACCCACCCGTCTCAACACCATGGCCAACGCTGCGAATTTCCCAGTTTTGGAGGCTGCAGAGGCAGAGGTTGCCGCAGAGGTAACTACTTGCACCTTGTCTTCCCAGAAGTAAGCAGAAGGAGTGGAAATAAAGATACCTCCTAATCTTCTGTCTTTACTGGTGTTTGAAGTAGAGAAAAAGTAGGAGGGTAGAGAGGAAATAGTGGCGAGTAAAGAGGATATAGAGGTGAGTTGGTAGATGTGGATGTGGGAGAGTGCGGTAATGATTAGTGGTTGAGCTTCTGTGGGGGAGAGGGTTGGGCGTAAGGTGAGTAGGTGGTGAAGCAGGATTTGGCTTAAACGTGGGATGTTGATGGGAGAAGTTGAGAGGAGGACTACCGCTTTTGGTGTGGTCTGGTTGCTTTGTTTGAATTGATTGGTCTGTGGTGTTGAGTTGTTGTGTGGTTGATCTGGTTGTTCTGTGGTCTGCCGTGCTGTAGCGATAGTCTGGACAGCTGCGCATCCATCTAGTGTTGATTGATCTTCCGTAGGTTGCATCATATTGTCCTCGGTATGACCTGATGTCGTTCCCGTACCATCTCCTACAGAATCATCTGCATGATCCGCTGTTACGCCCTCAGGTTGATCAAGTCCACCACCTCCCAGCACCAAATTCGCAATCACCCAATACAGAAACTCGGTCTTGCCAGACTTTGGCGCAGGACTGGTAATCTCAATAATGGGAGGTGCTGGTATACCAGAAAGGTTCGTGGGGTCGAATCGTGTCGTATGGGTTGCGAGAAGCTTGTCCAAAGCGGGAATACCGAGTTTTGAGTTTGATGATGGGTCGTGTAGTAGGCGGAGAGTGGTTAATAGCTTTTGTAGTATGAGTAAAAAGTCGTTATGGATATGGCAGTGATGGTGAAGTCAAGGGATATAGGATCTTGTGGACTTGATGGGAGCATAACATGAGAATGTGTAAAGTTTTTTCTCTTTTTCGGTGCAGCGTGTTTGTACAACTTCATGACATCCGAAAGAAAGAAAAGACGATTGGAAAGATAGAAGAACAGTAATCGTGGTGCAAAACAAGAACAGAATGACAACAAAAACTCACCTCGTCCAACCTCTGACTTCGCACCTGCCCCAGCTCCCTCGTCCCCAGATCTTCAGCAGACATATCGCGTCTTGTCTCTCTTCTCTCAAACCACCAACAACAAATCTCCCAACCTACACCTTCGAACAAGCCCTCTTCTTGGACCGAATTGTCTCTTTTCTGCAATGGCACCAACAATCCACCCCTTCCACCCTTACGACCTAGAATCAAAAATCAAAATCCTTCCCACAGGAAAACTCCGCAAACCGAACAAGCAGCAAAAACTTTCCGACTGCGCGTTGATGGAGATTGTGCAGTTCGACTGCGATGTGCAAAAGCACAAGAAACACAAGAATGGAATTGTGGTGTGTGAGCCGATTCAGAGGGTGTTTAGAAAGTGAGTTTTTGTTGCCGTTGTGTGGAAAGACGAGGATTGGAGAAGATGAGGAGAGAAAGGTGCGGGGAAGAAAGACGGGCAAAGAAGAGCTGACGTGACTAATGTAGGTGTAAAGATGGGCTTATGGTTGAGACGACGGCTTGGGAGACGGAGGGTTGATGATGGTTGCTTTGATTCGAAATGGTGTTGGATGATAGGCATGGAGTTCTGGTATTAGGCAGGCGTCACGGGGGATTTCTCTTTTTGATTCTCCTTTTTCCTTTCTCTACTTGCAAGGAAGGAGTTGAACACAAACACATCGAAAAAGAAGGAAGCTATTGCTCACAGTATCCAGTGATAAAGACACAGGTAACATGCAAAAAGCATAGCAAGTGTGTGATTGATTCTTTGGGTATCTCATGACTGCCTTGAATTTTGGTCATGTCCGTTCCATGCCCCAGCCCCAGCCAAAACCTCCCATGAAAGATGAACAAAACGCCTCGCTAAAGATGTGAATTTTGAGCCCATCAGATATGCACAGCACCTCTTCCTCTTCGCCAATGATTGCGGTCGTGATTAACCATCAATCCACCACCTCCACGTATCAGATCAGCCATACTAGCAGCCTTGTCACTTCCGTAATCGTTGGAGAAACCGTCTAGCCTGATGTCTCCATCTGCGTCCTGTGTCGTGGGGAGGAGCTCGTCATCGCCCTCCTGCAAGTCTGAGATGGTTTGTTGCCATAGCATATCCTTAGCCTTGTCGACAATCGGCTGGCGTGAACGAGCCTTGTTGGCGGTTGTGAGTTTACGCAGAGCATGCTCGGCTTGGACACCTTCGTCTGTTGCGCGCTCGCGAATGCGTCTCGGATCTTGTTCTCGTTGTGTGAAGAGTGCGGTACTTTGCCAGGCGTGACGGCTCGGTAGGGGAGGGAAATGTGAAGGTATGTATGCGTATTGCTGTGCGGCAGGGGTGACCAGCTCTGGTCCAAGCATAGGGGCCAGTTCGGGCGGAGGAGCTTCGTCTGGTCGTGGGGGTAGTATGGTAGGATTTGCAATGTCGTCTGGTAGGCGCAAGTCAAGGTGCGGGTCCAGGTGATGTGATTCCAGGCCGGCTTCTGCGAGTGCGAGTATGAAATCTTGCGGTATGGCCGTCGTCCGTCGCGAGGCTCGCATCGAGTCTTTGACTGTGCTAAGGAAGTTGGTCATGTCTGGTTTGCGTCGCATCAGCCATTTGCGCGCACGTTCATCCTCAGTGTAGATTCTCACATTCATCAACCTCTGCGCGAAACATCTCCAGAGCTGAGGGCTTGACACTTTCATAGCCAACGATGGTCAGGGCGGTGCAGATGGAGCGCAATAGCTGCGCCTGCACGAAAGCCTCATCTTGCGGCGCAGGCTCGGTCGCGGGCGGCAGTTGCTGGATGTGACTGAGTTGATGTGTGCGCTTGACTGTTGATCTGGCTCTTTGTCTCTTGAGAGGATTCTGCGGCGCCGATGACATGTTTTGTCGTGTGTTGGTGTATAGAGATGATGTAGCGCTTCTGAGACTCGCGAACTGCTTCGGCGCTTGCCGCGACTGCCTCTCCGCGTTCAACACCCATGCCGCGACCCTGTCTCTATCAGAATAGTATCCCATCTCCATCTCGCTACGAGAAATCACAGACAGAGTTATGTTTCGGTCAGTGATCAAGTAAACAAGCCAATGGCTCTGAGCCTTCTGATGCAATGGGCTCTTGTTGGCTGTTGAGTGTCCGACTTGACATCTCAGAAGTGACTTCACGAGGTTTCACATCTTCACACGTCAATTGCTCCCATACAGCAATAATCTAGATATCACTCGAGGTTGCTGAAGAGCATTCAATCTCGATGAATTCGAATCACCAGAGATCTGCTCATTCACTCGCAACCGTAAAACAAATATTAAACTATCACCAGACCATTCCATGCCTAAGCTAGAACAAATGCTAGTAACCAATTCTTTATACCAACCACACATAGCAGAATTGATATGGACACTGACGATAACAATTCTCAAATCGTCTCGCGCAAGCCATTCGGGTCGCTCCAGGTAGAATGTGCCACGGTCATAGCCATGTTGATAAACGGTCCCTACAAAACTTCATCTCGGTACTTGTTTTCTTCTTCGGATGTTGAGCATGACAAAGAATGGCATCAAACTCATACGAATCATGTCTGATCGATGAGATTAAACGGCTTCCAGCACACGGACGCGTCGAGGCTGAACCGGCACATGGCAAATCTATCAAGAACATGTCGACATGCTTCGGCGAGATCAAAGAAGAATCATCGCGGAATTGCCTTCGGGAACGAAAATTGTCGGCCTGAGTTGTATGATTGGCTGCAGTATCCGACAAGAGGACAAAAGCTTTGGGCACTTCCGAAGCCGCTCGGTGATCTGACCAATCACATCATATCAGACTTCGACATCAACTCGGCATCTCTTCTATATGTCGTACGCTTGCAACGGATATGTGGACCTGTGCTTGATAATTGAGCGGAAACATCTAGTAAGCAGTTTTTTGCCGTCTGAGATATATAGTCCTGGAGCTCCTTTCAAGATGAACATTCATATCTGTGTTTTCGCCTTCTCGCTATTATTCTTCAAGCCACTTCTACGAGCACACGCTCAGGCTTTTGAAAATGGCTGAGAAAGAGGTACGTAATACACTTCTCCAGCCATCTTTAAGTATGGACATTCATACTAATATCATACAGGTGAACGAGCTGCCAGTCTACAGACCAGATGGTCGTCGCCTTGGTGTTGTCTTTGAGAACATCACCGTTGCAGGTGTAGCAGCAGAAGAAAACACTGTCACAGATTTCGCCCAAGTGCTGGAGAACATCATCACATTACCCTATCAGGCCGTAAAACTATTCGCTGGTAACCGCCAAAAGAATGTTCGCAATTTGATTCAGGATGTTTCTGGAGTTGTTCAGCCTGGAGAAACACTACTCGTCCTAGGAACCCCCGGAGCTGGTTGTTCGACTACCCTGCGTGCCATTGCTAGTGATATCGAATCTTTCGTTGGTGTAGACGGCCAAGTCGACTACTCTACTATTACCTCTGCTGAAGCTAGAAAGTTGTACAAGTCGGAGATTATCTACAACAACGAGGAGGACAACCATTTCCCAAAGTTGTCTGTTGGAAACACACTCGACTATGCCTTGGAGTTGCGTAAACCGGCCAAGGACGAACAGAAGAATGCCGACTTTAAGCAGAGCATGCGATCAAAGCTCCTTGACAAGTTTGGAATCTCACACACTATAAACACCATTGTTGGAAATTCTTTCGTAAGAGGTGTATCCGGTGGCGAGCGCAAGCGTGTGTCTCTGGCTGAGGTCTTGACGACAAATCCGGCAGTCGCTTGTTTCGATAACCCATCTCGTGGTCTGGATTCTTCGTCAGCTCTCGCCTTTTGTCGCCTCCTCAAGGACATGTCGAGAAAGACTGGAATGGCCAACATCGTCACCATGTACCAGACTTCACAGTCGATTTACGATCAGTGCTTCGATCGTGTGATTGTACTCTACAAGGGTAGAATGATTTTCTCTGGAAGAGCAGCAGCTGCACGCCAATACTTCATTGATCTCGGTTACCACTGCGAACCCAGACAGACTACACCTGATTTTTTGACTGCCGTCACATCTGTGACCGAGCGAACTGTTCGCAGCGACCATGTTGGCCCCGTTCCTTCAACGCCAGATGAATTCGCACAAGCCTTCAGAGAGAGCGCATTCTACACTGAGATGCAACAGGATATTGCAGCGTACCGAGCAGAGCACGCTTCCAATGCGTCTTACGTCAACGACTTCAAGGCTGAAGTTCAGCGAGTCCGTTTATCTGGTGTTAGCAAGACAGCGGCAGAGCCACACTCGCTGCCCCAGCAAATCGTTACTGCCATTAAGCGTCACTACCAACTCACTTGGGGTGATCGCAACACGCTCTACACCCTCCTCATGCTGAATGCTGTCAATGCTGTCATCACTGGTTCTGCGTTCTACATGGCTCCCAAAACTGCAACTGGTTCTTACGAGCGTGGTGGTGCTATCTTCTTCTCCTTGATCTACTTCTTCCTGAACGCGCTCGCCGAGACTCCTGCCACTGTGCTCTCTCGCTCGATCGTCGTCAAACAGAGGAAGCTTGGTCTCTCTCACCCGTCTGCATACGTCCTGGCTCAGACTGTCGCTGACCTTCCCATCTCATTGTTCCAAGCTCTGGTCTTTTCTTGCTGTTACTACTTCATGCTTGGCCTCGGCAAAACAGCATCTCAATTCTTCATTTTCTCTCTTATCGTCTGGGTTCACTACGGTGCCACCAGTGCTCTCTTCCGTATGATTGGTGCTATCGCTCCCAACCTCAATCTCGCACTGTTGATGGCCGGAGCCGCCATTCCTCCCTGTCTTACATACTCTGGTTTTGCTCCACCATGGCCCACTTTGCACAAGTGGGGTAGCTGGATTCGCCGTATCTCACCTTCACCCTGGGCTTTGGAGGCATTGATGGGAAATGAGTTCTACGACATTACACTTTCCTGCACTGATTCTCAGATGGTTCCCAGTGGTCCTGGCTACAACAATCTGGCCAACCAGGGCTGCACACTGCCTGGCAGTGTCAAGGGTAGCCCGGACGTGCCTGGTTCGACTTATCTTGCTTTGACATACGACATGTACAGATCCCATCTCTGGAGAAACTTTGGTATTATTATTGCCATGTGGGCCATCTACACTATTATTGCGGCAGTTGGTCTTGCCTTTACTGCTCGCGAGCAGGGCGGAGCCAGCGGTCATGTCTTCAAGCGTGGAGCTCAGACCGAGACTATGCCTACCACTGCCAACTCCAGCGGCATGACACTTGGTGAGCAGGACCTGGAAAAGCAGCCCAGCCGTACCGTCAATGACTTGACCCTGCAACCCGCTTCTTCCGCCTCCTCAGCCACCCACATCGATGACAACACCAGCGACCACGGAAAGCCTAACGACAATGGATCTTCTTTCACTTTCGAGAATGTCAACTACTATGTCAACGTGGCGGATGGCGAAAAGCAGCTTCTTCAGAACGTTTCCGCCTATGCTCGTCCAGGTCAACTCACTGCCTTGATGGGTGCTTCTGGAGCCGGCAAGACTACTCTTTTGGACACTATCAGTCAGAGAAAGAGTGAAGGCCGTGTTGAAGGTGCAATGAGACTCAACGGTCATCCTCTTGACGCTACCTTCGGAAGATCTTGCGGTTTTGCCATGCAGCAAGATGTTCACGAGCCATTCTCTACAGTTAGAGAAGCCCTTCAATTCTCTGCGGAGCTTCGCCAACCTGCTGATGTTCCTCACGCCGAGAAGATGGAGTACTGCGAATACATCATCAAGCTGCTCGAACTCGGCCCTATCGCCGATGCTCTGATTGGTACACCCGGTGAGGGTGGTCTCGGAGTCGAGGAGCGCAAACGTGTCACCATCGCAGTCGAGCTCGCTGCTAAACCATCGAGTTTGCTGTTCCTTGATGAACCGACAAGTGGCCTTGATTCGCAAGCCGCGTACAGTATCGTTCATTTCCTGCAGAGAATTGCTCGCGAGGGCATCCCGATCATCTGTACTATCCATCAGCCATCCGGTGTGCTCTTTGAGATGTTCGATCACGTTCTGCTTCTTGCACCCGGCGGTCGTACCATTTACTTCGGTGAGACTGGCAAGAACTCTGGAAAGGTCGTCGAGTACTTTGATCGTTATGGTGCACACATGAACGAGTCTGAGAACCCTGCCGAGTTCATCATTTCCACCGTCTCTGGTGCCGACAACTCTGCTGTCTGGCACGACAACTGGCTTCAATCTCCTGAGAAGGCACGCGTTCAGCAAACTATCGAAATGATCAACGAGAAGACATCTGTTGCTGTCCAGTCCACTTCCTCCAGCAAGGGTGAATTTGCTATGCCCATCTGGCTTCAGATCAAGGCTGTTACCAAGCGTCACTGGATCTCGGTCTGGCGTGACGGCAGTTACAACTTCAGTCGCTTCTTCAAGTTCTTGTGGTGTGAGCTTTTCATCTCATTCACTTACTTCATGGTCAAGACCGATATCCAAGGCTTGCAGAACAATATGCTCAACCTTCTTATCATCGTCCAGATCATCCCTGCCGTCGCTCCAGACCTCCAATCCATGTGGTTCAGCAAGTGGGCAACTTTCGAAGCACGTGAGAGAAACGGCATCTATTCCTGGAAGGCCCTGACAACTGCCATGATCTCTGTCGAGGTGCCTTACATGATTGTCGGCTTCACTCTGATCTACTTCTGCATGTACTGGACTGTGGGTTACTCAACCGAGACGACCATCGCAGGTTACGAATACCTCCAATTCATCACGTGCGGTATCTTCGCTTTAACCTGGAACCAAGTCCTTGCAACAATGTTCTCAAACATGCAGACTTGTGGCCTGGCATCTGCTCTCTTCTGGAACATCCTCATGATCTTCAACGGCACGCTCATCCCACACGCCGCACTCAACGACTTCTACCGCAACTGGCTCTACTGGCTCGACCCCTTCCGCTGGTTCTTCGGCGGCAGTGTAAGCAACCTTCTCAAACCCGTTCCTGTCAACTGCTCTGCCAATGACCTCGCTCGCTTCGATCCTCCCGCTGGGCAGACCTGTGCAGCATATGCTGCGGACTACCTCTCTCGCAGCACGGGATACCTCGTCAATCCCGACGCAACTGAGAATTGTGGATATTGTCCTTACTCTACTGGCTCTGAGTATGCAGCTACCATGGACTACTACTACAGCCAGAGATGGAGGGATTGGGGTATCTTTTTGGTGTTTGCGGTGGTGTCTAATGTTGCGCTTATCTACTTTATTACTTGGTTCACCAGGGTTAGAGGTAGAAAGACGAAGAGCGCTTAGATCGATTGGTTGTGCGGTGCAGGGGGTGGTGGGTGGAAGGTTTTGACTTTACACAGCTTTCGCTTCTTGTTGTTTTAGCGTTTTGAACATTTATATACCCTTTAGACTTTTATAGATGATCGTGCTGAAGAAGGCAGATCGATAGACACATAGAGATAGACTCAACTGACATATCAGCATCAATCCTGAGAATACAAAATCTGATATTGAAAACGCATAAATCTTGTTCATCTCGGCCTTAGGCCAATGCCTACTAGCAGAACATGGTCTTAATATTTGACTTAAGCCCGCAAATCCTGGATCATTCGATGATAAGATGTTGTTGTCGATGCTCCTTTTCTCAATACAAACTGAGCAACCCTGTCTTGAGCGCACGAGCCTTCAAGTTTTATGTTACGTCATCAGCTGTCTTCGCGCAGTGAGTTTTCCTCGTTTGCTCGCCAACAAGGCAGGTGTAACAAGGATCAGACATAGCTATGGATAACTAGAAATGTTCGACTTGTCTATGCACAGGTGGAAATAAGAACAAAAGTTAAAAAAGGAGGCGCAAATGGCTTGGACAGGGTCTGATGGACCCTTTGTACTAGGCCGGGCGCCGGGCCGGCTCGGAGGGGGAAGCTGCCAACAACAGCGAGGCTTTGGGTGCTAAGAGCATGACGCTTTGGATAGGAAACACAAGACAGTTTCTAACGCTATCGCAGACCCATCCGACAAGGCAGAGCAGCAGAGTTACAGCTCGCATGCCGACTTGAGATCACATTACGCGGCTCCTGGGCCATCCATTGTCTGTCCCTGACTGGCCCACTGTTCAGTCTTCCCCTCCTTCACAAATCGCTTGTAGTGTGACATCGACAGCATCAAGCAGCAGCAACATCATGTGGAACAGCCTGTCCAACTTTGCCCAAAAGGCCCAGGTCTTTGTTGACCAGAACCTGCAACCCGCCCTGAACAACCTCGCGCCCTCGGACAACCGCTCGTCCAAGGCCGCCCTGTTCCGTCACCAGTTCCGTCTGCCAGATTCGCAGAACCCGCTGTACGAGATCACTGCCGAGTTGACTCTGCCGCCCAAGACTACTTCTTCGTCCAAGTCGCCATCCGATACACCACGCAAGAGCCACGAGCAGCGCAACAATTGGGACCGTGAGCGTGGTAACCACTATGTCGGTCGCTTGCACCTGTCCGAGAAGTTCCTGTGTTTCTCCACTCAGAGCTCGAGCTTCTCTCCCACTGCGAGCACTTCGCTTTCGACTGCCTTTACAGGCCAGACCAACGGTGCAGGTCCTGCTGGCAATGGCTTCACGCTTCCGCTGTGTGCCGTGCGTCGTGTCGAGCGTCTGCACAGCCAGAGCTACATGTTCGCTCTGTCCATAACTACTTGGAATGGCTATCCTGCCCCCGACGAGAAAAACACAAAACACACAAACAAGACGGCGCCGCCAGCACCCAAGCTCACCATCCAGCTGGCTGGCAGTAGAGTACAGTGTGAAAAGTTCTGTGACATGCTGAAGAAAGGTCTGCGTGAGGGTATGCGCGAAGTCGATGGCATGCGCAAGGTTGTGGGAGAGTGCTACTCGGAGTATATGCTGGCTGCTGAGGCCAAGCGTCGCACCGAGAAGGACGCGCCTTCGGAAAAGTTGGTTGATGATCAGAATCCCGAAGATCATCTGCAGCCTCCAGATGCTGGTCTGGGTATGCAGTTCCGCTATCCTGGTGATCCCAAGAAACTCAGAGACAAGGGCAAGATGAGATTGTGGTATGAATATCTACGAGGTATTGAGCATTTGACTAAATCAAGGCATGCCCACGTACTAACAGCACGCAGAAAACGGTCGAAATGCTACGCTCGTCAGACAGCCAGATTTGCCTCGACTGGTCAGAATTGGCCTACCGAACCGTCTACGTGGTGAAGTTTGGGAGCTCACATCTGGATCTTTCTACCTACGAATGCAGCAGCCAAAGCTCTACCAGGATACATTAACGAAATACGAGGGTCAACACTCGCTTGCTATCGACGAGATTGAGAAAGACTTGAATCGCAGTTTGCCCGAGTATCCTGGTTTCCAGAGCGAAGAGGGCATTGGTCGTCTGCGCCGTGTTCTTACTGCTTACAGTTGGACCAATTTGGAAGTCGGCTACTGTCAAGCTATGAACATTGTCGTTGCCGCCCTCCTCATCTACCTTTCCGAGACACAGGCTTTCTATCTGCTGTCCATTCTCTGCGATCGACTTCTACCAGGATACTATTCACAAACCATGTACGGCACTCTTTTGGATCAACGAGTCTTCGAATCGCTTGTTGAGAGGACACTGCCCATTCTTTCCGAGCATCTTGCCAAGTCAGATGTTCAACTATCTGTCGTTTCCTTGCCCTGGTTCCTCTCGCTCTACATCAACTCGATGCCCTTGATGTTCGCGTTCCGAGTTCTTGATGTCTTCTTCCTCGAGGGTCCCAAGGTCTTGTTCCAGATCGGCCTGGCGATCCTCAGAGTCAATGGCGAGGAGCTTTTAGATGCCGCAGACGATGGCACCTTCATTTCGGTTCTCAAGTCATACTTTGCTCGTCTTGGCGAGTCAGCCCACCCCAAGTCCGAGAACCCCAAACTGAGAGCTGTCACAAACTTCCAAGCCTTGATGGTTGTTGCTTTCAAGGAGTTCTCCGGCATCACCCAACAAAGCATTTCTGACTTGAGGGCCAAGCACAAGGATGCTGTGCTCGACAATATCGAGTCTTTCGCGAAACGCACCTCGATCAGAAATCTCGGTCCTGAAAGCAAGAAGCTGAGTACTGGTGATCTTGGTTTCTTGTACGACCGTTTCTATGGTGTGCTTTATGAACGACAACAAAGAACGGAGATGATTCAACAAGAACAAGAGCGCAGAGCAAAGGCTGCCAAAACAAAGGCTGCTGAGATTGTTAGCGGTATACCCAATAATGTCGAGAAGGGCAGAGTCGGCCTCGGTCCTAGTCCTACAGAGATGGATTACGACAGCTTCAGAGAGTTCTTGGCAGGTCTTGCCAAATGGGCCGTCACAGACTCGCCTAGCTCACCTGCTAAGCAAGATTCCGAGAAGAATGGTGGCTACTTCGCGAACACTTTCCGCGCTCGCTCTATTTCACTGTCACCATGGGGTTCTGGTCCAGAGCCTGCCGAGCACGAATTTCTACAGCGTCTCTTCAAGTCTTGGGATACTGATAATGCAGAAGCTCTCAGCTTGCAGAAGGTTGTCGCTGGCTTTGCTCGCATCAAGGGTCCTCGCGACATCATGTCCAACATTAGCTATTTCTTCGACCTCTACGACGATGACAAAGACGGTAAGGTAGACAGAGAAGGCATTCTGCGCATTTCTGAGGCTTTACTCTTCTTGTCGAGACGTGGTATTACTGGATCCCTCACACCGTCTGCGTCTTCTACCAACCTTGCTGCTCAAGCAGAGATTGGACCTGATGGTATGCCGTTGAGAGGAGTAAACAAGGATGAGCAGTTCTTGAGCAGTATATCAGCTTTCATTCGAAGATGCTTCGAGTATGCCGATCCAGATCAATCACCAGCAACTACGCCATCTGCTGAGGTCGCTACGAACACTGAGAAGGAGTCAGAAGACTCCGCATCAGCCGCAGCAGACAACCTCAACTCATTCAGTATCGGAGACGATGAAGACGATGAGGATGGCGAAGAGAATTTGCTCCAATTGAGCGACGAGAAGCCGAAAGCTGAAGACACAAAAACAGAAGATTCACCAGCAGTGCCGTCCATCACGAAGACTCCTGTCACACCCATTACCAACACCCCCTTCGATTTCGGCCAAACAACACCGAATCGCAATGCAGCCGCTAACAAAGCGCTTGACCCCAATCACCCTCTCTTCATTACGCTTCCGACCTTCCGCATGCTTATCCTTGCAGACGAAGCTCTCGAGACCTTCTTCGACTCGGGCTTCCCCAACTCTTTCCATCTCGCCGATGCACCATTGCCGGCTGGCACTGTCTCCACAGCCAACCTCACGACCTTCAGCAATCTTCCCGCCAAGGTCAACCTACCCATCCTCAGTCCCGGCGGGCCTGGCGCTGGCGTCATGGCACCAGGAAAGGGCCTTCGCGGTATGCTGGACAACATCGTTACCGACGGCATGCGTGTAGCTGCCGAAGTGCGCCGCAGAATGGACGAAGCTCAAAAGGAAATCGACCGTGGAGGTTCAACTCGTGGCACTGAGTCTGATGACGAAGAAGAAGACGAAGGTGGCAGAGATCTTCTTGAGGGAGCTGAAGTTGACGCCGCAGCTCCGCAAACACCCGCTAAGACAAATAGTATGGGTGAGACTGCTGAGCAGAGTATAGAAAAGGAAATTGAAGCTGCCAAGGCGGATAAAGGCAAGGGTAAAGAGAAGGTGATTGATGATGTGCAGAAGAGTATGGTGTTTGAGCGATAGGGCGTCACATGGTTGTCGACTTTTCCAAGAGGAGGAATCTGGATAATAAAGCGAGTTCAATGTTCGACAGGATAATTGGCTCAAGACTAGACAGGGTCTCAAAGAAGAGTGCAATATCTGCCCGCGAGTGATTGGCGTTAGTTTCTTTTTTATTTTCCCCCTTTCCTCAGGTAAAGGCGTTTTTGTTTCTGAGACGAATATACCTCTGCAATTTTCCTTGGTTTACTTGATCATTTGACAACGTCTTTTTCGATATCGGTGCGAAATGGCAATTCTGAACCCATTTCTTACTCTCGTCATGGATGGTATAGAGTGATGTGTACCTCATTGGAAAAAGGGCAGAGATGATTCTTTTGGTTTCAAGCTGGCGGCCAGAGAGAGGGGGGGG
>SWBL01000322.1:0-59341 GCA_024195585.1 Aureobasidium sp. EXF-3400
AATTCACGACAATCACCAGGAGACACTGCTCCAGCTCGTAGTACAATAATAATTGATGAATTCGATGAATAATCTCGCAGTCCGTCAGAGTCCGCAGTCGATATCAACCTTCACGATGGTACGAGATGGAGTTGATATTGCTGACAGGGTGTTCCCACTGACGAAAATGACGTTTCAGTTTTCGGGCCGAGTGTTTCATCTCTCCAGATCAACAAAGTCGGGAGTCTTTGAATGTCAAGTCTCTAGACACAAGACTCGCAGCGCATGAACCGATTGAGTGCTATAACAGAGACGTTAGTGTCTCGCGATGATGGCAGTCACACTGCTAAAGTCTCATCCATCGCGCTGGGAGCTGCGGTAGTCTGTACGGTGTGGTATGCCGCAGTCTCCTTAGTTTGCGCTGTTGGCTATACCCAAGTGTAAGTGTGCGTAAGGTCAATGGTTGCACACAAGACTAATTTCATGCAGGAGACGTCACTACTCCCATCCTCCACCTCAAGCGATAGTCTCCGGACCCGTTTCACCCCATGTCACAATCATCCGGCCTGTAAAAGGCCTCGAGCCTAGCCTCTACCAATGCCTGGAGTCGACGTTCCTTCAGGAGTACCCAAAGGACAAATTGACAGTCTTTCTTTGCGTTGCTGATCGTGAAGATCCGGCCTTCCCTATCCTGCAGCAACTCATCAAGGACAACCCGAGTTTCGATGCTCATGTACTGGTCGAAGAGGAAGATCCGGAACTCCAGGGCGATGCTGCAGACACGAGGCTCGGACCCAATCCGAAAGTCAGAAACATGAGTCGGGCATACAGAGAGGCCAAGGGCGACATCGTGTGGATCATCGACTGCAACGTCTGGGTCAATAGGGGTGCTTGTGGGAGAATGGTCGACACGTTGATTGGCAACAGAGGCATCAAGAACAAATTCGTCCATCTTCTGCCGCTAGTCGTCGACATCGCAGGTACGCCGCTTCCAGAGAGTGCACAAGGTCTCCTCGAAGGTCGCGACCCTGATAGCAATTACCGAGTCGTCTCGACCAGTACCGAAGGCCATCAATTGCGATCTTCCAACAGCGCCTCTTTGGATGTCTTGAGTGAAGGTGGTGGAAGAATTGAAGAGCTATTCATGTCTTCAGCACATGCAAAGTTCTACACAGCCATCAACACTGTCCTGATTGCACCTTGCATCGTCGGCAAGTCGACCATGTTCCGCAAGTCTCATCTCAACAGTCTCACTCAAGGACAAGGCATCGATTTCTTCTCCGAGAACATCTGCGAGGACCATCTTATTGGTGATCTGCTCTGGAAGGGAAAGGTCCCGGAAGAAGAACGTGGTGAGAAATGGGGCAAGCATGCTCAGGTCTTTGGTGATCTGGCTATTCAGCCAATGGCAGGCATGAGTGTAGCCGAGTACATCGCTCGCAGAAGCAGATGGCTCAGGGTGAGGAAGTTTACAGTCACTTTGGCGACTTTCGTCGAGCCGGGTACAGAAAGTTTCCTGTGCTCACTTTACGGCGCCTTCGCCTTTACTACACTGCCATTCTTCCACAACAAGCTCGGTGTACCACAGACATGGACAGCCTTTGCTATGTTCTGGGTTCTCAGCGTATGCACTTGGTGTTACGTTGATTGGACTCTATATTGCAAGCTACACTCTTGCGCATCAGTCCAAGTGGATGAAAACACACCAGCATTCGCACGCCCTCCGAAAGGAGGCAAACGACGACCATTTCTTGTCTGGTTGTTCGCTTGGCTCGCTCGTGAAACTTTGGCACTACCCATCTGGACCTGGGCGGTCTACGGAGGCGTCACAGTAGTGTGGAGAGGCAAGAAATTATGGGTCGGTATGGACATGAAGGTCCATGAGATAAAATCTGACAACACTTCTGCAACAAGTGCACTCGATGCTTCAAAAGCAAGGACAGATTAGTTTGGGCAATTAATGTTTTCTACGATATCGGCCTTGAAATCCACTTCATCAGAAAATTTTCTGTGGTATTGCTCATTCCTGACGGCGATTTAGATAATACCCCATGTCAACGCCGGGGAGGCTGGGGTTGTCGAGTCAGTGCGTGGCCTGCTACGTCAAGCTGTGAGAGGGGAAGTTCAAAAGTATTGATATCATACAGCAGAGAGGACATTGCTACTATTTAAGCAAGTCACTGGTAAGAAGCAGCTGAGTGATGTATTGAAAAGAACAACCACCAAAGTGAATGCATGCGAAGGCATTGAAGTCGAAAAATGTTATCAGGGTTCAGTCATACGCTAGCCGTTTTGGGCAGCCCCTCCACGTCCATCCAAAAAATCTCGCGCCGACCATTATTTGAACGCTTCTTTATCCATCTCACTTCCTTCTGGTGTGAGCCTTGGTAGCTCAACGTAACCCATCATGGTCTCACAAACACCCTACCTGGCTTTGCCAGGCTCTTCCGCATTTTCTGGTTTCCGTACTGCTCGCCTTGCTGCCGCAATCGGCGCCACTGAGGTGCGCGGTGTGTGGATGCATTATGTCAATCCCAAGCAGGAGCTCAGCGACGAGGATCTGAAGACTCTGGACCAGCTCTTGAAGTACGGAACTCAACTCTCCACTCAAGACAGACTTTCACAAGTTCTCCTGGATGCTGTCCACCGTGGTGGTGACGCTAGAGACGATACCACTCGTCTCTACTACGTTTCTCCTAGAGCAGGAACAATCTCACCATGGAGCTCGAAGGCAACCAGTATCGCCCACGTCTGTGGTCTGGAGAAGCAGATCAAGCGTATCGAACGCGGTATGGTTATTGCTGCAAGCTTCAAGGAGGCCCCCGCGAAGGATGATATTCCCAACCCTGACATGCTTCACGACCGCATGACTCAGACCATCGAATCTGGAGCTCCCGATCTCAATCTGATGTTTGCCGAGCACGAGCCTGCAGAAGCTCAGGAAATTGATCTCTATGCTGAAGGAAGCTCGCCCAAAGAGGCCCTTCAAAAGGCTAACCGCACACTTGGTCTGGCTCTCGATGCCTCTGAAATTGACTACCTGGTTGAGGCCTACTCGAACCAACTGAAGCGTAATCCCATCGACGTTGAGCTTTTCATGTTTGCCCAGGTCAACTCCGAGCACTGCAGACACAAGCAGTTCAATGCCGACTGGACAATTGACGGCATGCGTAAGCCCAACAGCTTGTTCGGCATGATCAGAAACACTCACAAGAAGCACCCCGAGTACGTTGTCAGTGCTTACAGCGATAACGCAGCTGTTCTTCAGGGTGAGAACGCTTCCCTGTGGGCCCCTGAGCACTCTACTGGTGAATGGAAGCAGACCAAGGAAATCGTTCATTTCTTGGCCAAGGTCGAGACTCACAACCACCCGACCGCTGTTTCTCCCTACCCTGGAGCAGCCACTGGATCTGGTGGTGAAATCCGTGACGAAGGTGCTGTTGGACAGGGCTCGAAGCCCAAGGCCGGTCTTTCTGGTTTCACCGTTTCTGACCTTCTCATTCCTGGCCACGAGCAGCCATGGGAACTTGATGTCGGAAGACCCGGCCACATCGCTAGCGCTCTGGACATCATGCTTGAGGCCCCCATCGGCAGTGCCGCTTTCAACAACGAGTTCGGAAGACCCTGCACTACTGGTTACTTCCGTACCCTGACCACCGAAGTCCCCATCGACGACAACACTACTGAAATCAGAGGTTACCACAAGCCTATCATGCTTGCTGGTGGTGTCGGAACCGTTCGTCCCCAGCATGCTCTGAAGTCAGAGGACTTTGTCAGCGCTGGCGCTTCTCTCATCGTTCTCGGTGGACCCGCTATGCTCATTGGTCTGGGAGGTGGTGCAGCTTCTAGTGTTCAATCTGGCGAGAGCAACGTCGAACTCGACTTTGCCAGTGTTCAGAGAGGCAATGCCGAAGTCCAGAGACGTGCTCAGGAAGTCATCAACACTTGCACTTCTCTTGGATCCAACAACCCTATCCAGCTCATCCATGATGTTGGTGCTGGTGGTTTGTCCAACGCTCTGCCCGAGATTGTCCACGATGCTGGACTCGGTGCTAAGTTTGAGCTGAGAGAGATCGACAACGCCGACCGCAGTCTGAGCCCTCTACAAATTTGGTGCTGCGAAGCACAAGAGCGATACGTCATGGCTGTCTCTCCCGAAGGCTTGGAGCTGTTCAAGAAGATTTGCAAGCGTGAAAGATGCGGTTTCTCTGTCGTTGGTACTGCCAGTGACCGCGCCTCAAAGGAGGAGAAGCGCTTGATTCTGATGGACCGCGATTCCGAGAAGTACCCCAGCCCTATCGACCTTCCCATGTCGATCCTGTTCGGCAAGCCTCCCAAGATGTCCAGAATCGTCGAGTCCAGAAAACTCAAGCTCCCTTCGTTTGACAGCACTCTCGCCACTTACCTTCCCAAGGTCTCCACCAAGGACGTCTTCGGCGAGGCCGTCAAGCGCGTTCTCTCCCTGCCTTCCGTCGGCTCCAAGTCATTCTTGATCACCATCGCTGACAGATCTGTTGGTGGTCTCGTTGTTCGTGACCAGATGGTCGGTCCTTGGCAGACTCCTGTCGCTGATGTTTCAGTCACTGCTACTTCGCTGCTTCCTGGCATCAAGACTGGTGAGGCCATGGCCATGGGTGAGCGTCCTTCGCTTGCTCTCATTTCGGCCGCTGCGTCCGCTCGTATGTCAGTCGCAGAGTCGTTGATGAACTTGGCTGCTGCTAGTATCCCTAACAGACTCAAGCGTATTCGTCTCTCAGCTAACTGGATGGCTGCAAGTGGTCACCCTGGTGAAGGTGCCGCTCTTTACGAGGCTGTCGAGGCTATTGGTATGGAGCTTTGCCCTGAGCTCGGTATCTCCATTCCTGTCGGCAAGGACTCTATGTCCATGAAGATGAAGTGGCAAGACGAGAAGACCAAGGAGGCAAAGGAGGTTACTGCACCTCTTTCAGTGGTCATCTCTGCTTTCGCTCCTGTTGATCACACTGACAGAACCTGGACCCCTACTCTTTCGAGATTCGAGGATGTTGGCGAGACCGTCTTGCTCTTTGTTGACCTTGCCGCTGGCAAGAAGGCACTGGGTGGTTCTGCTCTTGCTCAAGTCTTCGGCAAGGTCGGCGACGAGGCTCCTGATGTCCGCGATGCCGAGGTGCTCAAGGACTTCTACGATGCTGTCGAGTCGCTTCACGAGTCTGGCATCGTTCTTGCTTACCACGACCGCTCTGATGGTGGTCTCTTCACTACTCTCGTCGAGATGATGTTCGCTGGTCGTACTGGTCTCGAGGTTATGCTCGACGGTATTACCGCTTCTGACAAGACTGAGGACGTCATCGAGGCCCTCTTCAACGAGGAAATCGGAGCTGTCTTCCAGGTCAGAAAGAAGGATGAGATTGAGTTCAACCGTTGCTTCTCCAGCTGTGGACCTCCTCCTGGCATGATCAAGAAGATTGGCAGAGTTCCTGCAGCCACCAAGCAGGAGATCTCTTTCCACTACAAGACCGATGTCATCTACAGAGAGAGCCGTGACATCTTGCAAAAGACCTGGCAGAACACCTCTGTGGCCATGCAGCGCCTCAGAGACAACCCTGAGTGTGCTGATGCCGAGATGGCAAACATTGCCGACAGCAAGGACCCCGGTCTTTCATACAAGCTCACCTTCAACCCCAAGGACAACATCCTGCCCTTGACCACTACCATCTCCTCGGCCATCAGCGCCAAGCCTCGCGTCGCTATTCTGCGTGAGCAGGGTGTCAACGGTCAAGCCGAGATGGCATTCGCCTTCAACGTTGCTGGTTTCTCACCCATCGATGTCCACATGAGCGACATTCTTTCTGGTCGCGTGTCACTCGCATCCTTTGCCGGTCTCGCAGCCTGCGGTGGCTTCTCGTATGGTGATGTTCTTGGCGCTGGTCAAGGTTGGGCCAAGAGCATCTTGCTTCACTCGGGTGCTCGTAAGGAATTCAAGGACTTCTTTGAGAGAAAGGACACTTTCACCCTCGGTGTCTGCAACGGATGTCAATTCTTGTCGCGCCTCACAGACATCATCCCCGGTGCCGAGACATGGCCTACATTCGAGACTAACGTTAGTGAACAATACGAGGCTCGTGTCTGCATGGTCGAGGTTATGGACCAGCCCAAGCAGCCCAGTGTGTTCTTGCACGGTATGGCTGGCTCGTACCTTCCCATCATCACTGCCCACGGTGAGGGTCAAGCCACTTTCGACACCAGTGCCGCATCTTCTGCCAGCCCTCAAGCTTTGATGAACGAGGGTCTTGTCTCTATGCGCTACGTCGATAACTACTTGAAGCCTACTGAGAAGTACCCTTACAACCCCAACGGATCTCCTCAAGGTATCACTGGTGTCAGAACTCCTGACGGTCGCGTCCTGGCCATGATGCCTCACCCTGAGCGTACTATTCTCAAGGACGTTGGCAGCTGGATGCCCAAGGACCAGGCTGACACCTGGGGCGAGTTTGGCCCTTGGGTTAGAATGTTCAAGAGCGCTAGAAGATGGGTTGGTTAGAGGAAACAGGAATGGTCATTATATGGAAAGTCATGAGAAATATAGGGGATATGGGAAACGGAAACGGCGTTGATTTTTTGAAGTTACGAAGATGGAGGACAAGACGAAGAATGGTTACAGAAGATGGGCTGCGAATGCCACATATTCATTGTTCTTGCACGTACTGCGATTTCTGTTCAAAAGTGATTTCGTGCAAACTTGTTCGTTGCTGGTGCATCGTAATCGAAATTCGATGGCAGATGGCGATGGACGAATCGGAAGCCTTTCGCGGGGCCGGGAAGCTAACGCCATGAAGCCTAGCGTAAAATGGTTCGCGACTGGTCGCGCCCTCCTCTTTGGTTTGGCAGTTCCTCGCTGCTGGAAGCTCGCTGTACCAACACTTGACGCCTTTTAACGACCATCTTCTTTTACAGCAGCTTGTTCTTTTCCGTGCTGCAGTCGATTGGCGCATTTGACTCCTGTCTTTACGACCTCTAATATTCCTTCCTTGTGTATTGTCAAGACACTGGAATTACCACAGACACCAAAAGTCGCAAACCAGACTCGCTTTCCACCCCGCGTGTCTTCTCGCCAGAGTACTTTGCGCGTCCGACAATTACCACCTGACGATCAACCACACACGAGCAACAATCCCTGTAGCGCTCTATTGATGGACGGCGACTACTGAGACCCAGCTAAACGATCTCATCGCTTGCTGTCGTGCAGCACAGCGCAGTCATGACGGAGCGAAACCTCGACATCTTCGAGAGCAAACTCTCCGACCAGAATACAGGTAGACATAGATTGTCCCAGGCTTCATGTGTCGCCGCCACACCTGCTGACTATCCAACCAGATATCCGGACGAAATGCAACTTCCTCATCGAGATCCGTGATGGCATGGACCACTGGTGCCAGGGCACCACCTACCCTGTCTTTCTGCAAAAGTTTGTTCCTGTACTACTCGACATACTCAGTACTGCTCCAGTCTTCATCAGCACATCACCGGAACAGCGACTGCGAAACTGCGCCCTCGAGATCCTACATCGCCTGCCCATGTCCACGCCGGACGTAACCGATCAGTATGCTCCACAAATCGTTGACAAGCTCTTGGAACTTGCGCGCATCGAGAACGAGGACAATGCTGTACTTTGCATGAAGATCATTATGGAATTCGAGAGGAACCACCTGAACTCATGCGCAAGCAAAGTACAGCCCTTCCTGGACCTCATCCTGGAGCTGTTCCAGACCATGGACCAAACCGTCAAAGACACCTTCGACACACCAGCAGCTGTGAGCTCGTCCACTGCTGTCGCCCCAGGCACACCACAGTACAACTCTCCCAGACCTGCATCACCAGTTGCATCGACCACATCATTGACCGCAGACGTTGGCAACGATCAGCCTCAAACCCGACAACTTCAAAAAGGAACCCAGTCTTTCAAGCTTGTCGCAGAATGTCCTATCATCGTTGTCAGCATCTTTCAAGCGCACCGTAGCATGGTAGCAAAGAACGTTGAAGCATTTGTTCATCGTATCAAGTCAATTCTTTCACTTCAGGCTGGACCGCAAAAGAGGGCACACGAGGAGGCAAGAGAAAGGGGAACAACCTTTGTTGGTGTGGCCAAGGACATCAAAAACCGTGCGGCTTTTGGAGAGCTTGTTACTGCTCAAGTGAAGACTATGAGTTTCTTGGCATACTTGCTGCGTGTTTACCAGAAAATGCTGGCGGACTTTTTGCGCGAGCTTCCAGAAATTGTTGTGCGTCTTCTACAAGATTGTCCGAGAGAAAAGTCCAGTGCACGCAAAGAGCTCTTGGTTGCCATCAGACACATCGTCAACTTTAACATCAGGACGATCTTCTTGCCAAAGTTGGATGAGTTGCTCGACGAACGGACCTTGATTGGTGACGGCTTGACGGTGTACGAGACATTGCGACCCTTGGCCTTCACTATGTTGGCCGATTTGATTCACCATGTGAGGGAAAATTTGACGCCAGCGCAAATCGAGAAAAGCATCTTTGTTTACACGAAGAACCTGCACGACGACTACCCAGGCACCAGTTTCCAGACCATGAGCGCGAAGCTGCTGCTCAACATGGCTGAGTGTATGGCCAAGGTCGAAGACAAGCAAGATGCGCGTTACTTCCTAACCCTGGTCCTGAACGCAATCGGTGAGAAGTTCGCGTCCATGAACCGTCAGTACCACAACGCCGTCAAGGCCTCCGCACAGTACGCCGAGACGACAATGGAGGCTGGAGCCGAAAATTACCTCGCAGACGTCAACCAGAAGCCGGAATGGGACGAAATCGACATCTTCAATGCAACACCCATCAAGACCAACAGCCTCAGGGACCGTGGATCCGACCCCGTTGCCGACAACAAGTTTCTTTTCAAGAACCTCCTGCACGGCTTGAAGACGCTCTTCTACTCATTGCGTGCCTCCAACCCAACTCGTATCCGCGATGAAATGGATGCAGCTAACGTGCCTCCTAACTGGCAAGACGTGTCTTATGGATTCAACGCCGAAGAAGTCAACGTCTTGATCAAGCTGTTCCATGAGGGTGCTCAAGTATTCCGTTACTACAACGCAGAGAAGACACCCACGGAAACACCCATGATGAATCCAGTCGAATTTCTGGCCAACAACCACATGATGAGCAGTGGAAAGGAGGAAAAAGACCTTCTCGAAACCTTTGCAACCATCTTCCATCACATCGACCCTGCCACATTCCATGAAGTCTTCCAAGCCGAAATTCCACACCTCTACGAAATGATCTTCGACCATCCTGCTCTTCTGCACATCGCACAATTCTTGCTTGCTAGTGAGGCAACGTCTCCTGCGTTCTGCGGCATGATGTTGCAATTCTTGATGGGCAGACTGGAAGAAGTTGGCACTTCTGATGTACAGAAGTCCAGTGTACTCCTCAGGCTCTTCAAGCTATCCTTCATGGCTGTCACACTCTTCTCAGCACAAAACGAGCAAGTGCTACTGCCTCATGTCACCAAACTCATCACAAGGTCGATTGAGCTGTCAGTCACTGCCGAAGACCCTACCAACTACTTCCTACTGCTCAGATCATTGTTCAGAAGTATTGGTGGTGGCAGGTTTGAGAACCTCTACAAGGAGATTCTACCTTTGCTTGAGATGCTGTTGGAAGTGCTGAACAACCTGCTCACCTCTGCGCGCAAGCCTCAAGACAGAGACCTCTTTGTTGAACTATCTCTGACCGTACCTGCTCGCCTCAGTCATCTACTGCCTCACCTCAGTTACCTGATGAGACCACTGGTTGTGGCTCTTCGCGCTGGTTCTGAGCTTATCGCGCAAGGCCTTCGCACATTGGAGCTTTGTGTTGATAACCTTACAGCTGATTATCTTGATCCCATCATGGCCCCTGTGATAGACGAGCTGATGGCTGCACTATGGGATCACCTCAAACCTCAACCATACAGCCACTTCCATGCTCACACTACTATGCGTATCCTTGGTAAGCTCGGAGGTCGCAATCGAAAGTTCCTTACCTCGCCTCCTACTTTGGAGTACAAGCCGTATGCAGACGACGAAGCCAGCTACGACATCAAGCTCATAGGTTCTATGAAGGACAGAGCATTCCCTGCAAGACTCGGTATCGATGTCGCTATCGACAAGCTTCGAGAACAACCAAAAGCAGCAGCAGCGAAGAAGTCTGATGCATTCCACAAGCAACAAGCACTTAACCTCGTCAAAGCTCAGATCAAGCTTCTGGTCGGATACGACAATCTCCCAGAAGACTTTGCGAGACTCGTCCGCTTGCAGGCGAACGACTTGTTTGATAAGAACTACGATGTCGGCCATGACCTTTTCTCAAAATCCGAACGCGAGAAGTCTGTTGCAAAGAAAGACGCTCAGCAAGCAACCCTACTCAAGTTAATCAAGGCTGCTATGCTGGCCGCTGCAGTGCCTGAACTCAAGCAGGATGTGGTACCTTTCTTGGATGGCCTCTACAAGCATTTGACGATCCTCGAACTCGGCCGATCACTCGGTCAGGAAAAGCACGCTAAGCGGCCATTCGAGCCGTTGTCCGGTGAAGGTCCCGTCTTTGTCGATAGTAGAGTTATCGCGGACGCCATTGCCGACACCTTGTCTTCAGACTCTGCAGAAGTTCGCGATGTTGCTTTCACCGCATTGGACACCATGTGGAAGTCAGCTGCCATGATCTTCGGAGCCGAAGAGCGCGTTGAACGTTTGCCGTTCTTCCGCGATCTCACGAAATCTCTTATCCATCACTGCTTCGAGGAAGAATGGTTCTCGAAATCTGGAGGTACTGCTGGTATTGATTACATTGTCAACAAGCTCAACTTCAGTGCTGCTTGGTTGAAGGATCGTCAGCTGGAACTCATCCGAGCACTTTTCTTTGTCATGAAGGACATGCCTCAGGACCTTCCTGCCAACGTCCGTGTACAAGCCAAAGATGTGTTGCAGGCTATCATCAGAAAATGCAACGAAGGCACACCAACTTCCGACATCGGCACCGCGAACACACTTCTACACAACGTGTCTAATAAACTCGTTGGGGAAGTGTCGCATATGAACCGACATGTTCGCGAGGCAGCTCAAGACGGCCTTAGATTGCTGGCAGAGGTCGTCGGTGCTAAGCTTTACGAAATCGTGAAGCCAGTCAAGGAGCTTGTTCTTCAGCCTATCTTCAACAAGCCTCTTAGAGCGTTGCCTTTCTCAGTGCAGATAGGATACATCGACGCATTGAATTTCTGTCTCGACATGGAGAATGAAGTCTTGCAGTTTGAAGACCGCCTCAACCGATCACTTATGGAGACACTGGCTCTGGCGGACGCAGAAGACGAGACTCTTGCACCAAAGCCGATGGAGCACAGAAGTGCAGAATCAATAGTCAACCTCAGAGTTTCTTGCCTTCGTCTTCTGACTACTGCAATTCGCCTGCCTGCTTTCAACGCCTCTCCGCACGCGCAACATCGCAGTCGTATCATCACTGTCTTCTTCAAGTCTCTTTACTCGAGAAACACTGAGGTCAAGACGACAGCCAATGCAGGTCTGCAGATAGTACTGCAAGCCACTCAGAAGCTACCTAAGGATCTCCTTCAAAGCGGTTTGAGACCAATTCTGATGAATGTTCAGGATCCTCGTAAACTCAGTGTTGAGGGACTCGAAGGTCTGCGCACACTTCTCCAACTGCTCACCAACTACTTTAAGGTAGAGATTGGTTCCCGTCTTCTGGACCACATGAAGCACATCGCAGATGCGCAAAGCTTGCAGAAATTTTCCTTCTCACTCATTGAGCAGAACCCCAAGATGCGTGTTGTCACAGCTATCTTTGGCGTCTTCCATCTTCTACCTGCCGCAGCCGTGCAGTTCCTCCCTACGCTGGTCGAAAGGGTTCTTGAGCTTGAGCGTAGTCTCCGCAGAACTCACTTCAGTCCCTTCCGTGAGCCGTTGATCAAGTACCTTAACCACTACTCGAAGGAAGCACTGGAACACTTCAGCGCAAACTTGAAGGATGAGGCAAAGGGCAGATTCTTCGCTCAGATTCTCTCGGACAAGGCAGCTGCACCTCTGCGAACAGCTGTAATGGAGTCGGATGCTTTCTGGGCGCCACTGACTGGTGAAGGTCTGACCGATGTTGAGAAGGACCAAGCAGCAGTCAACGCTGTCCATGTCGCCTTGTCCTTGTCAGAGTTCCCTGAGTGTCGTGCTTGGCTTACAACCCATGATAAGACCAGATTGGCTCTGTTCGAGGCCGCTCAGTCACTCCAACAAAAGCTGCAAAACAAGACAT
The DNA here is from genome assembly GCA_024195585.1 of Aureobasidium sp. EXF-3400. Lineage (NCBI taxonomy): Eukaryota > Fungi > Ascomycota > Dothideomycetes > Dothideales > Saccotheciaceae > Aureobasidium > Aureobasidium sp. EXF-3400. The sequence goes on from SWBL01000322.1 coordinate 12,268, forward strand.
TGGCCTCATCGCTTCGTCTCCCAGTTGAGCAGGTTGGAGATCATCTCATGATCATCCTCACAAGATACCTGGCCCAGAAACCGGATGACCTGGACTTCTTCTTCGATCTCGTCCAAGCTTGCGCCAACGATGAGCTTGCAGAGTCACATCGCTTGTTCCACTTCATCTACGAGTTCATCATCACCAGCACCTCAGTCGAGTACCAACGCTCAGTCGCTGTGCGCTGTATCGATATCTACACCAATCGTCAGAAGACTCCACGCATGAAGTCGTTCGTGTTCCACTACATCCTAAACCCTATCTTCGCCATGGATATCCAGCGTAATTGGGAAAGCCTCTTTGGTAGCAGTAAGGGTACCGAGCTGTTCGACAAGTCTATGACCGATATTGTGCATGCCAAGTTGTGGAAGCCGCAAGCCAACAGCGACATCTCTGAAGATCCTACCCAGCCTGGTGTTGATCAGTCAAGGATGGAGCTGATACAGTTGACTTCCATGCTTCTCAAATACCATCACAATATGCTATCTGATGCGCGCAAGGACGTGATAATGTTTGGTTGGACGTACATCAGACTTGAGGACACCATCAACAAGTACGCCTCGTATGCGCTGATCTCGTATTTCATCGCTCATTACGACACCCCGGCTAAGATCGTAGTGCAAATTTACGGCAAGCTATTGGGAGCACATCAAGCCGAAGGTCGGCCACTTGTTATGCAAGCTCTTGAGATTCTTGAGCCTGTGCTTATCAAGCGAACTGGTGGTGAGCAAGCAAGAGCGCCTGCTTGGACTCGCATTCCTCGTCGCATACTAAGCGAAGAGACGTCGAACACCCCACAACTCACCAGTATTTTCCAATTCCTCGTCAGACATCCTGACCTCTTCTACGAGGCTAGAGAGTCTTTTGCCTCCATCATCATTCCTTCGCTCAACAAGGTTGCGCAGTTGCCCAATCCTTCCACTGAGAACAAGAGACTGGCTATCAACCTCTTCAGCATGATCTGGCACTGGGAAGAACGTACTGTGAAGGAGAATGGTTCACTCTCTGCTTCACAATCCCCTGGCAGCGAAGCACCTGCTGTCAACAAGAAGGCTGCTTCGGCATCATACGCCCTCCGCACGATGATGATCAAATACATGGTCAACTTCATTGCTATCTTGCCTGAAAGATTCCCCGTCCCAAGCTCTACTGATGAGGGCAAGGAGGCGAAGGAAGGCAAGGAGCGCCCCACTCCCTCCTCCAATGAGGCGATAAGAAAGTCACTGGAGTTGCTTTGGCGCTTCCTATCACCAGGCTACTGGGATGATGTTGATGTTGATGCCATGTTCCCCAAGGTTACAGAACCAATCCTCCTCTCGGAACCCAAGCAGGACGAGAAGATGGAGCCCTGGACTAGCCGTGTCATCAACACCCTGCAAATGCTTCGTTCGCTTGTCAACGCCAAGTCTGATGAGTGGATTGTTGCTCGTTTGCCTCAACTACAGAAGTTGCTCGGCAAGTCACTGAAGAGCGAGAGCGCCGAGATCCAGGATTGCTTGCATTGTAACAAGCCAGTCGAAGGATTCCCTGAATTGAAGCCGTTGATGAAGGCAATTCTGGACGCGGTGCCACTGCAGCAATCAGAGGAAGACTTGCCTGACGCTGAGAGTCCGACAGACGAGTTCGTCAACTTCCTCTCCACTCTTGCGGGTGATTGTATGTCCGCTACTGGCAAAGACACTCAAGCTCAGACCGCTGGTATCAACATTCTCTGGACTCTTTCGCAACGCAAGGCCGACAGCGTGGACACACATATCCCCGCTCTTCTCAAAGCTCTCCAAGGCAATTTGGCGAAGAACCACCTTGCAGCTCAGATGCCACAACAAGTCGCCACTGCCAATGGAGTCGCAGCTCAGCTTCCTGCCAATCCTCAAGAGGTCGACCTTAACACTGTCCTGATCATCAGAGTGATTGAGATGCTATCAGCTCGCATTGCAGCACTCGGGGAGCAGCGCAGACCTTATTTGAGTGTTCTTGCCTCGCTCGTTGAAAGATCCCAGAACAACATGCTTTGCGAGAAGATTCTCAGTATGGTCGAAGAATGGGTATTTAACTCAACAGAGCCAGTTCCTACTCTCAAAGAAAAGACAGCAGTGTTGCAGAAGATGCTCATGTTCGAGAATCGTTCCGACTTGACACTTTACCACAAATTCCTCGACCTGGTCATCCGCATCTATGAGGATCCCAAGATCTTCAGATCTGAATTGGCTGTGCGCATGGAGCATGCTTTCCTTATCGGCCTTAGAAGCCCTGATATCCCCATGCGCACGCGTTTCATGACCATCTACGATCGCAATCTCAGTCGTACTGCTGCCAACCGTTTCTTCAAGTTGCTTGCCGAGCAGCAGTGGGATGTCCTTGCCGACAGCTTCTGGCTCAGTCAAGTCATCCACCTCATGTTTGGCTCAATCGACATGAACACTTCGTTGAAGCTGCACAACGATGACTTCAAGTGCTTGCCTGCCTCGAAGCTCTTCAACACACTTTCCACAGACCCTCGACTTGCTGATCTCATGCTCGACTCCGAGTTTGAGAATTTCATTGCAAGCCACAAGCGATTTGTGCAAGAGCTGGGCGAAGTCAAGACCAAGGATGTCCTTGAACCGTTGGCCAATCTTCAGCACACTGATTCAAACCTTGCTCATGATATCTGGACTGCCTACTTCCCGCTGATCTGGTCTAGTCTCTCGAGAGATGACCGCGAGGACATGGAGACGGGCCTTATCAACCTCCTTACTAAGGACTTCCACCAACGCCAGACTGACAAGCGCCCGAACTGTGTTGCTACCTTGATCGATGGCATAGTCCGTGCCAGACCGCGTGTCAAGTTCCCACCACATGTCCTGAAGTTCCAGGCGAAGAACTACAATGCCTGGTACAGTGCAGCCACTTACATCGAAGAGTTGGCAATGAAGCCCATCGTCGACACTCCTGCTATCCGCGAGAGCAATCTCGATGCTCTGGTTGAATTGTATGCTACTCTGCAAGAAGATGATCTCTTCTACGGAACCTGGCGCAGGAGATGCCAGTTCGTTGAAACCAACGCTGCCCTTTCATATGAGCAGAATGGCGTCTGGGACAAGGCTCAAGCAATGTATGAGCAAGCTCAGATCAAGGCTCGCACTGGCTCAATAGCATTTTCGCCTGGCGAGTACATGCTTTGGGAAGATCACTGGGTCTACTGCGCCGAGAAACTTCAGCAATGGGAGATTCTGGGTGACTTCGCTAAGCATGAGAACTTGAACGACCTTTTCCTCGAGGCAACCTGGCGCAACTTCGATGCTTGGGAGGAGCCTGACAACCGAGCTCAGTTGGACACTATAATCAAGGCTGTATCTGATGCTCCCACTCCTCGCCGCATGTTCTTCCAGGCCTTCATGTCACTGCTGAAGCTCCACAACAAGACCGAGACTCAACAAGACTTTAACCGCATCTGCGATGAGAACATTCAACTTTCGATCAAGAACTGGCACAAGCTTCCCAAGCAAATAACACAAGCTCACATCGGGTTACTACAGAACTTCCAGAACTTGGTGGAACTGCACGATGCAAGTGTGATCTGCAGCAGTCTGGCTCAAACCACCTCTGCCAACCTTGATGTCAAGAGTCAAGAGCTTAAGCTTCTGCTTGGCACTTGGAGAGACAGGCTACCCAACTTCTGGGATGACATCAACTCATGGCAAGACTTGGTCACCTGGCGTCAACATATCTTCCAGCTTATCAACAGAACGTACTTGACGCTGCTGCCATCGACCAACCAGGGCAATGCTACTGGTCAGTCATATGCTTACCGTGGTTACCACGAGACTGCTTGGATCATAAATCGATTCGCGCATGTCGCTCGTAAGCACCAGATGCCTGATGTCTGTATCACTCAACTCAGCAGAATTTACACTCTGCCCAACATCGAAATTCAGGAAGCCTTCCTCAAGCTGAGAGAGCAGGCCAAGTGCTGTTACCAAAACCGCAATGAGCTCACCAGCGGCTTGGACGTCATTAACAACACCAACCTTAACTACTTCGGTGCCCAGCAGAAGGCAGAGTTTTACACACTCAAGGGTATGTTCCTGGCAAAGCTCAACCACAAGGAAGAAGCCAACGACGCATTCGGTACTGCCCTCTACTTCGACATCAAGCTCCCCAAGGCTTGGAGCGAATGGGGTAGATACAACGATATGTTGTTCAAGGAGAAGCCCGACGAGAGTATCGATAAGGCCAGTGCTGCCATTAGTTGCTACCTCGAAGCCGCTGGTCAATACAAGAGTGCTAAGTCGAGGAAACTGCTGAGCAGAATCCTTTGGCTTCTCAGTTTGGATGATGCAGACAACACGCTCGCAAAGGCATTCGAGAACTTTAAGGGAGAGACTCCTGTATGGTACTGGATTACGTTCATTCCTCAGCTGCTCAACAACTTGTCTCGTACTCCTAGCGAGGCCAACATTGCTCATGGCATCTTGAGCAAGCTTGCAAAGACATACCCTCAAGCACTCTACTTCCAGCTGCGTACCAGCCGTGAAGATATGTCGGTCATCAAGAGAAGTCAAGAACAGAAGGAAGCTAGGGAGAGGCAGGCACGAGCCAAACAAGCTGGAGCTGCCACACCTGCCGAAGCCACCAAGCCAGAGACGAAACCCAATGGAGAAGCCGCCAGTGCCACCCCTCAGCCCAAGGTCGAAGGTCAAGATGCAAGCCAGGCCCCCAAGCCTGAAGCGGCCGAGCCAGCTAAGCCCAAGAAGCCCTGGGACCACACTGAAGAGCTCACTCAGACGCTCAAGACGGCATTCCCTCTGTTGGCCTTGTCCATGGAGACCATGGTTGACCAGGTCCAGAAATACTTCAAGTGTACTCTGGATGAGGATGCATACCGTCTCATCGTTGCTCTGTTGAACGATGGCCTGGCTTATGTCGGCAGATACCCTACTTCATACGCTCAAGGTGTCAACTTGCCGCCATCAACTGAGGCTAACATCACTCGATTTGCAGAGTCCATCTTGCCAGCTCACATTCGCAAGTCGTTCGAAGCCGACTTTGTGACCAAGAAGCCATCCATGTTCGAATACATTGCCAAGCTTCGCAGATGGAGAGACAGATTTGAAGAGAAGCTTGATCGCAGAACGTCTAAGTGGCATCTGGAACAGACTACTCATCTGGCTGAATTCCGTTTCTTGAAGTTTGATGAGGTTGAGGTGCCGGGACAATACCTGCAGCATCGTGATAAGAATCAAGACTTTGTCAGGATCGAGCGATTCTTGCCTGATGTTGAGCTCGTCAGAGGCGTCACTGGTTGTCATAGGAGACTAACCATTCGTGGTCATGACGGAAGCGTACATCCATTTGCCATTGTGCACCCTACAGCAAGACACAGCAGACGTGAGGAGAGAGTTTTGCAGCTGTTCAGAATCTTCAACAGCATACTGGCGAAGAAGAAGGAGAGCAGACGTCGTAACTTGCAGTTCCACTTGCCACTGATCATTCCTCTGTCTCCAGGCATCCGTATGCTCCAGGATGATGCTTCGTACATCAGTTTGCAAGGAATTTACGAGGACTATTGTCGCCGCAACGGCATCAATAAGGATGATCCGGTCTTGTTCCAGATTGACAAGCTCCGCGCCTTGACACCGGTAAGCAATCCCAACGGCAAAATATCAGAACGCGACACTGACCTATGGTTCCAGCAAAAACCCGAGCAGGCTGCAAGCATTCGCTTGGAGACTTTCAACGCAATTCAAGAAAAGTTTGTTCCGAACGATGTGGTTCAGGACTACTTCCAGCAGACATACCCTTCATACGACTCTCTCTGGCTGTTCCGTCGCCAGTTCTCTTCACAGTTGGCCGCTCTGACATTCATCACGTTCACTATGCACATGACGATGCGTTATCCCCACAAGATGTCCATCTCACGCGGCACTGGTAACATTTGGGGATCAGAGTTGGTTCCTGCAATGGCTGCGGCCAAGCCGTACTTCCACAACCCAGAAGCTGTGCCTTTCCGTTTGACACCCAACCTGCAAACATTGATGGGACCGATTCATACTGAGGGCATCTTCGTGGCCGCTCTGATGGCTATCGCTCGCTGTCTGACGGACTCGTCTTCATCGCCCACAACGTCAACACCACCCGCGGTTCCCACTCCTACCAACTCAGGCAATGGAGGCAACAATCAAGACGAGACCGAGAGTAACACATCAGACCTCGAAGGTCAGCTCAGCATCTTCATTCGTGATGAGATGAATTTCTGGTCGCTACAGCAACACAAGCAGAGCATCAAAGATGGAGAGTTGCGCGAGCACGTGCACCGCAATGCTACGGGCATTGTCAAGAAGGCTGTGGCCATGGCCAAGGAGCCGGATGCAAAGAACTTGCCTGCTAGTCAGAGTGTGCTTGATCTGGTAGCCAAGGCCACTGAGCCCAAGAACTTGTGCACGACTGATGCGCTTTGGCAAGCTTGGCTGTAGAGGAGGAAAGACGATGATATTGATTTTTTGAGCGACTGGCTGATCGAGAATTCTTTTTATGCATAGCGCTAGGCGAAAAGGAAAGGGGATTGTGCCTAGCGATTTGCTGTTTTTGCTTGTAGCATTCGATTCTTCTCATGTAATTATAACTTTCTTGTTCCTGCTCAATGACTTTTCTTACTCTGATTGTCATACCAATGCCTGCTCGAGTGACTCATGTGGGTCAAAGTGAAGGGTGCAAAAGTCTTGGCACGACCTGTGACGCGGCGGGGTTGAGCTTGGGGGATTGAAATTCACAATTGAACTTCTGTTTCGTCACACCAAAACATACATCATGGCAGCAGCACAAATCGCCGAATGGCAGAAGCGCGCAGAGGCCTTCAAGCCTCTCAACCTCAAGCAGATCGAGGGCCCCATCGCCGAGCTCGACGCACACCTCACCCTCCGCACATACATTGTTGGCTACTCGGTCACCGACGCCGACCTCGATGTGTGGAAGGCCATCCGCGGCAACCGCATTGCCCACTCGTCCGTCATCAAGCAGGGTCTCTACGTCAATGTCAGCCGCTGGTTCAACTTCATTGAAGAGTCGGAGCGTCCTGTTGTCGAGCTGGCCAGCCGTGGCAAGGAAATGGCCAAGAAGGCCGAGGGCAAGTCGGACCAGGGCAACTACGACATTGGTCTCGAGGGCACCGAGAAGGGCGTCGTTACTCGTTTCCCCCCAGAGCCTTCAGGTTACCTCCACATCGGTCACGCAAAGGCTGCTCTGCTCAACGACTACTTTGCCCACAAGAAGTACCAGGGCAAAATGATTCTGAGATTCGACGACACCAACCCCTCCAACGAGAAGCAGGAATTCGAGGATTCGATAGTAAAGGATCTCGAGCTTATGGGCATCAAGCCTGATCAGGTCACCCACACTTCCGACTACTTCCAGGAGCTGTACGATGCTTGTGTTAAGATGATCAAGAGCGGTCACGCCTATGCCGACAACACTCCTCAGGAACAGCTCCGTGACGAGCGTATGAAGCTCATTGACTCCAAGCACCGCAACGACTCTATCGAGGACAGTCTTGCTCACTTTGAGGAGATGAAGAAGGGCACCCCCGAGGGCACTACCTGGTTCATTCGCGCAAAGATCAACATGCAAGACCCCAACGGTGCTATGCGTGATCCCGTCATCTACCGCTGCAACCCCCAGGCTCACCATCGCACTGGCGACACCTGGAAGATCTACCCCACCTACGACTTTGCCTGCCCTGTTGTTGATGCTGTCGAGGGTGTCACTCACGCACTCCGTACTACCGAGTACAATGATCGTGATGCCCAGTTCCAGTGGATGCTCAAGGCCATGGACCTGCGCCACGTCTACAACTGGAACTTTGCCCGCATGGCTTTCGTCCGCACCTTCTTGTCCAAGCGCAAGTTGACAAAGATCGTTGACAAGGGTGATGTCTGGGGCTGGGATGATCCTCGTATGCCCACTGTCAGAGGTATCCGTCGTCGTGGTATGACCGTTCCTGCTCTCCAGGAGTTCATCCTTTCCCAGGGTCCTTCCAAGTCTATCACCTTGATGGACTGGACTAAGATTTGGGCTACCAATAAGAAGTACATTGATCCCATTGCTGGTCGTTACACCGCCATCGACACCAAGGACAAGGTCACCGTTACCGTCACCGGTGCCCCCGCAACCCACACCGACATGAAGGACTTGCACGCCAAGAACCCCGCCATCGGCCAGAAGAAGGTCGTCTTCAGCAAGAACATTCTGCTCGACCAAGTTGACGCTGCTTCCTTTGCTGAAGGTGAGGAGATCACCCTCATGAACTGGGGCAACGCCATCGTCAAGTCCAAGTCCACCACCGTCGTCGACGCACTCAAATCTCCTCTTGCAACCCTCAGCGGCAACGCCCCCATCTCCACCATGGAACTCGAACTCCACCTCCAAGGCGACGTCAAGAAGACTTCCAAGAAGGTTACTTGGCTGTCCGCCGACCAAGAACTCATCCCCGTCAAACTTTACGAGTTCGATTACTTGCTCACCAAGGACAAGCTCGAGGAAGAGGATGACTTTGAAAGTTTCTTGAACCCTACCACTTCTTCGCTCACCGAGTGTTTGGCTGATTGCAATGTTGCTGAGCTCAAGGAGGATGATATCATGCAGTTTGACCGTAAGGGTTTCTATAGAGTTGACAAGGCTTTCAAGAACGGAGAGCCTGCTGTTTTCTTCCAGATTCCTACCGGTAAGGGTGGAAAGTAGGGGAGAGATGATGTAAATGATGGAAATGATAAAAGAAGGAGGATGTGGATGGATGGGATATGTAGGAGTTGAAATAAGATGACTACCTTTTTGATTGTAATTTTTGTCCCTATCTCTGTAGATGTGCGTGATTGCCTGGTTAGTTTGGAGGGAAGAAAGACGCAAAGAATGGAAAGTGTTTCCGATGCTGCTTCCTTGTGCAACATGTAACCGCCGAGTCTGCTGATGGCAACGATATCATCGAAACAATGATAAGTTCAGCTTGTAGTGAAAGACTGAGTACAATCACTCCATCTCCAATTTAACTTCACTTCACATACCTTTATATACCTTTGAAGTTGCCATCTCAATATCACCGAACTCTGCTTGTGCTAGCAATCCTCGGCATGGTGGACACTGCAATGATACATGCGAGTGTTTTGCAAGAATGAGGTGGGATGAAGCCTGTAGAGTTTTAGGCAGGAGCCAAATCGGCAAGCTGATGCCTTCGCGGATCGTTGCCTGCCGTGACGTTTGGTCGAGGTAGGAAGCGCTTTGGCGTGCTAAGGAGAGCGCGACTACCAAAAGTGCCACCTGCGAGTTTAGCTATGAGAATGCACAGTTCGTTTAGTATCCAAGAAGCAGTCACCGAGACTCACGATGTCATCGGCTGTCGATGAACCCCTTTACCGTCTGGGAAGAAACACCCATTTTGATAGTTTCTTCCGCCCGTGTGTTCGTAAAAGTAGGCAAAAGTACAAAAAGAAAACCGCAAGACACAAAAGCAAGAAGGAACCAAATAACATATCGTTGGGTGATGCAGGAGCAAAAACTAACACGAAGAGCGAGTCGATTCGTGCAGAAAACCCCGGGCACATATGGCGCCCACTGCCTGATTCGAACCCAAGACAGTCATATTCATGCGGAAGGTTTTTTTCTGGTATCATAAGTACCGACCACCCGCGCCTCCCACTAAGCCAAACACACAGTTGATGTTCGTGCTTGGCGATCGAATCTAGCAGGAAGCCGGCGCTGATGGTGACTCTTTCTTCATGGTATATATAGCTTCGACGTTGGGATTCGTTCGAATGTGATTACGGAGGGAGTTGTGCTTGTTGGGTGTCGCAACACATACATCTAGGATTCTGCGATATGGAAGAGTCCAGTGGGCATGTGAATTAGAAACGATCGTTATCCTGTTTTTGTGTACTGGACATTGAGGTGTGGTGCTGTATGTGGCGACGCTCTGCAGCACCTGGTCGACTGATTAGCAGAACACGAGTATACTCATCCATACCGCCTTAATTCATCGAGCCCTTGCGAAGCATAGCGGAAAGCTTGGCTTATCTCCGCTGCCTCCCAACTACTACGATATTTCTGTTGTTCAGTATTTCTGGCGATCCAAGATATCCGGAATCCGGCTGATCGAAATGTGGCAGCCGTCGCCTTCTCGTATACCAGACGTCTCTACCGTCGTCTTTATTTGGTTCGTCGGTCTTGAACATCTTTTGGCGCTTTCCGTCTCATTAAAAAGCTCGGAACCAAGGACTTTCTTCTTTTTCTTTGCATTACAAGTTGTCGACGAGGTAGGCATCAACCTAGGTTCCTGGTATGCGATCGTGGTCTCATCGCTTGCCTTGCTATACGAGTCGTCGAACGCAACCGTCTGTCTGGTCTTCTAGGTTGATCTGGCAGATCCTGGGCCCAACATCGCTCGATGTGTACTTTTGGCTACGGTGAGTCGTACAAGCTGGATCTCCGATAGCATCCGGATTTGGTCTCGACGATACGAATCAATACCTTCCCGATCTCAAGGCATACACTGAGTCGTTGCACACTTCGTCGCACACTTCTTCATATCAGCGCAAATTCTTTTCCTGGCCATTGGCACGGCACATTGAGGCCTTTTTCCCGAAAGAGTAAGACTTGATAGGGCCTTGTTACTTCGTCACAGATCTGGTCGTTCTATTCATCCGCGATGGTCCAAGTAGGTCTCTCTAAGCCATAATGTTGTCGAATTTTCCTTCAGTCAAGGATATACTGCTCTACGATCATGGAAGAGCTGAGGTTGTGGTTTCAAATTCTCGCATGCAGGAATCTTGAGAATTGTCACTTCTCGCTCATACAGCCGACACACGTTACGTATGAGAACTATCCTGCATTTCTATAGCCAATCTGACAGATACTCTACGACGGTATGCTATGGCATTGAAAAATCTCTATATCAATGTGCGGGCAACGAAATACCCATGAAAATACACAATTTCTACAAACATCAAGCAATATCCACTGAGAGCCTCTATTTCAGCGGCTCTCCTTGCACACATTTATAACATCATCACCACTGCGTCTGTTGACATCTACTCAGGACAAAGATGTATATGGGAAGAGAGCTTTATCATTCATCATCTCACTCTATAAGTACAGCTATCGTTTCTGCTTCTTCCATGTTCGTAGTCTCTTTGCTTCTTCCATATTCGTAGCTTCTCTTGCCCATTGGTAATTCTTCCCACACCTTTCTAGTTCTCCTTTCTCAATGGGTGAGGACGCTGCACCGAAGGGCTGCCCTGGCGGCTCACTGGTTCGCGAGTGCCGGCACGAGGGCTGCGAGGTATACTACTAGCTCTGGTGCCAACGCGACCACGAGGCTCGCGCAAACGAGCATTCTCCTCGCTCATTCTCTGCATCGTTCCTTCCCTTTCCTTGACGACGGTGCGCAGCTGCTTGACTGTGTCTTGGTACTTCTTGATCAGAGCGTCGTTGTTGATTGCCTTCAGTCTGGCTCGCTCTCCGGAAGCCTTGACCTCGAGCTCTTCAACCTTCTTTGCATAGTCAGCGTTCGCGGCTGCCAGCACGGTGTTTTCGTTCGAGCGGTCTTGATACTGGCTGCGCAAGTAGTCGAGCTGCTCTTCGAGCATCTTGGTACGCTTGACTTGGCCCTCTGTCTCGGTCACAGCAGCGAGAGCCTCTGACTTGCTCTTCTCAATCTCTGCACGCTCAGGAACTGAGTGGTTGAGCAAAGCGGCATTAGCAACCTCCAACTGCTTCTTCAGATCCAGAACATCGTCGCGCAGCGAAAAGTTCTTGGCTCTCAGATCGATGTTCGAAGCGCTGAGTCTCTCCTCTCTCTGGACAGCCTCGTTACGCTCCTTCTGGGCCTTAACCATCTGTGCGCGCTGCTCTTCACAGTTGAATTGGAGTCTCTCCATAGCCTGATTGAGCTCGCGAATCTGTACGCGAGCGTTGTTGAGTTCGATAAGGGTGGCGGCATGCTGGGAGGCAGCCACGGAATCGCTAACGTGCGAGTTGGTTGGAATGGTGCCAGGTGCGAGGTGCATGTCGGCCGCGTTGATGGTCAGCGGAAGCGATTCATCGACGCGGAGTCTCTTTGCTAGAGTGACTTCATTGTCATTGTCTTGTTCCAGCGAGCGTTTGTTAGAGCTACTGTTGTCGACCATGAGTTCGTCCTCCGATGACTGGCCTCGACCCTCGATCAGTTGTAACGACGGAAGACCGTAAAAAGTCCAATCAGCCTCAGCTGGGTTTAGCATCCAAGATACTATGTCGGACGCCTTGCGCTCAAAGTCGGTGTCGGTGCCACCGCTTTGCCAGCCAGCGTTCAGTCTCTCGTTGGTAACGGTGCTGACGAGAACGTGGAGGCGCTGTGCTTCAGACATGCCAGTAGAAGGGAGGCAATGCTCTGCATGTTCAATGGAAAGAGGAATGACAAGGGAGATTGTAGGCACCAGAGTGTCGCGAGAAAACATCTTCTGAGTACGTGTAATCACGTCCTTAGGCGTGGTTCCGTCGATGGCAACAATCAAGTCCATATCCAGTGATGTTGTGTCGATGGAGTCGACGCTAGTCAAAATGATGGTTGCAGTTGATTCCTGGTTGATGACGTTGTTTTGGCCATCAATCACATTGTACATGATGTTGATGCCTTGCAAAAAGCTTTGAAGGATGGCAGCAAGCCTACCGGGGTCAACAAGCAATGCGACATGAAGATTGTGACCCTTGGCTGAATCCAGAAGACTCTTCATGAATTTGAACTTCGAACTCATCGTCGCATCCCAATCTGCTTGAAGAGATTGAGTCGTTTGAGAAGACGCAGATGTGTCGGCGTTATTGAGGTCGACATGATTGACGATGTAATGAAGCTGGCGAATGAAATCGCGAGCATCTTTAGCAAGTTGAGAACTGGCTGGCAAAATCCCGTGCAGAGTAAACTTCTCAACGAAGGCCTTGTAAGTATCGAAGGAACACTTGTAGTGGTCTCTTTGTAAGGGTTGGAACTCTAGCGACACCAAGTGCTGGTTGTCCGAATCCGTGTCAATGTCAAGCATGGTAAGATCCTGTGAGACGTAAGGACGCGAGGTCTCAGTGTTAATTTGTGGGCCTTGTCCAGGCAGAAGAGTCTCGTAGCGTTCAGATTCACCGTTATTCTGAGCTGTCTCTTCAGGGGGTTCTTCGACGGGAGGAACAGTAGAGGGTGAACGAGCTTCACGATCGGTAATGGCCGGCGACATGAGTCTAGCTGGAACAGCAGATGCAGGCTTGGGCGAGTGCATGTCGAGGACTGGTGCAGCGACTCTGGAAGGAGTGCTGATAACAGCACGAGCGGCAGCAGCTCTCTCGGCAGCGGCTCTCTCAGCAGCGATAGCTTCCTCTCTGGCCTCAGCATCACGTCTAGCCTGATTGGTAGCCCGCATTTCCCTGACTCGGGTTCCAAACGGCACTCTCTTTGGAGTACCGTCCGGATTCAGCTCGAGAGTCATGTTGGCGCTTGGGGTGTGCTGACGACTGAGATCTGAGAGGCTCCTGATGGGCGAAGGAGCCGAATCACCGATGGTGTTAGGCAGGTTTGATGGCAGAGACGCGACGGGGCTTGATGGGATTGACACTGCGAGAACGCGTTGCGCAGGTGCAATCTGAGTGTTGAAGCCAAGAGATGATGGTGTTCCCTCCTCAGCAGAACTCTGGACAAAATCGAGTGTCGGGCGTTGCTGGGTGGGTGGTTGTTGAAAGGAGACCTGTTGCGCGGCTTGTTCCACGTGACTTTGCTGGGTTACTTGTGGCTGAACAGACACAGTGTTCTGACCAGATTCCTGATTGATTACAGCAGAACGGGATGGCGATGGCAATCGCTCAACTGGAGCCTCGTTTTGTGATGGTAAGTCTGATGAAGATTGGTTTTGAGGTTGTGATTGCAACTCCGATTGTGATTGAGTGGATTTATCGGCAGCCTCCGTGGGTGGTGCAGATGAGGTCGAACTTGAACGCGCAGCGCCTAAAGATGCCGGCGATGGTGAACGTGTAGAAACGTGATGAATAATACCTGGAGCGACAGGACTTGATGCTGCTTCTCCACCGGTATCCTTTCTTGTTGTTAGTTCAAGTGGTGGCTCGCTTTCAGTTGCAGGTGCAGCGACGTTCGGCTGTGGGGCATCCTCAGGTTTCTGTAAAGGAAGGTCAGCCGAGCCAATCAACGCGCGTCAAGTCGCGTCCCAGACGCGACACAGATCGATTAGATAACAAGGTAGCATAACAGAATAGTGATGGATGGATAGATGGGTGGTCGGTGTGTCTTACCTGTGCAATACTGCTCTCAGGAACAGGCAGATCCTGGATAACCATCTGTTCGACAACTCCAAGCTCTACAACAATCTGACTCTCTGTAGTGGCATCTTCAATGTTCTCCATCTGGTCATCGGTAGGCTGTTCAGCTTGAGTACGCTGCTCTGATATATGAACGCTGCTGCCGTCAAGATAACTCTGTGAGTCAGAGATGACAGCGTCGGGTCCGAAGCGGCGTATCAACAAATTCGGGATCGTGTGAACCCCAGACGAGCTGTTGAACTTGGTATTGTTGAAGGACGAGCCAGATGGTTCGTACAGCGAGTTCTTCGCAGAGAGACTGGAAGCAGCAGCAGCGTCGATCATGGACTGGGAATCTGTGAGTTCCTCCATGACAGTTTGTTCTTCAGCACGAGGGAGCTCTGGTTGTGTGCCTCTGACAATTTGCGACGAGCGGAAGTCACTAACACCCTCGTCAAACTCCGGCGAGGGCTGTCGAACGGGCGATTGTCTCGGCGAGGGCGACCGCTTTCGTGCGGACCTCACTTCACGCTGTAGTTGCGCGGCAGCTGCATCGAAGATCTCGCTGTCTTCGATCTCAGTGGTGCCAACAGATACTGTAACAACTGGAGTCACAGGAATTGGTGCGACACTACCCGGAATAGGATACTTTCTGGGCCTGCCTCTCTTCTTAGGAGTTGCAACGCGATGAACTTCCTTACGAGCGAGTTGGGCTTCCTCGGACGAGTCGGGAACGACCATCCTTCTGCGCTTCATCTGAGTCCTGATAGGGACGTCGGAGTCGTCATCAGATGAGATATCGACGACCTCTGAGCTGTTGACATTGCGCTTGCGTTTGAGGCCTGTGGAAGGACCTGGCTTCGCGATCTTGCCGAGATGTAACTTCACAGATTGATGTTCCGAGTCTTCATCATCGTCGTCCTGCTCTTTCTCCTTTGGGTCGACTTCGATAACCGGGTTTGACTTTCTAGGTCGACCACGGCCTCGTTTGGCAAGTGGAGGAGCGTCCTCGTCCTCTTCTGGCTGTACAATCGAGACCTCGGATTTGCGTGGTCTTCCAGGCTTCCTCTTCAAAGGCTCGGAGACCTTTGCTGTAGGTGTGTCGATCTCGACAACAGGTTTCTGCTTTCCGAAACTGAGCTTGAGCGAAGGCTTCGACTTAGATCCAGAGCCAGAAGCCGTGTTGGTTGTCGCATGTCTCTTCTCACTTCCAGGCTCTTCGTCGTCATCGTTGTCGAGTTGTACAAGCTCGCGGGCAGTGGTGCTCTTCCTCTTCTTCTTTCTCTCCTCGGCCAATTGCTTCTGTTTCTTCTCTTCCTCCCATTCCTGGATTGCCTCTCCAGTAACGAAATTCTTAGGCTCCCAGGAAGGCGGATACTTTGTCGAGCCAATGTCCTCCCAATCAACCAGGTACTTGGTCTTGTTCTCATCCAAAATACCACGGACGGAATAATAGGGCTCCTCAGGTTCCTCGGGCTCGTCGCTCATCTGGCGAGACTTGCGCTTCGAAGGCCCCATAGTGGCATATCCTTTGTCGCTCGAAGCCTGCGAGGGGTCTATCGACCAAAGACTGTCAGCTTTCTCAAGGCATACTTTTTCGTGTCACCCGCGTGCAGAGCAGTTGTTACTGAAGAAGACGCGACGGATGTGGGGAAGCTTGGTGCAAAGTAAATTGGGGAACGCGTGCGGCGCTTTCCGAATGGGGGTGTGAGTACCTACCTGATATATATCGAAGAAGATGTCCTTCTAAAGGAAGATCTTTGGTCAAGATGGCTTAAGACTCAATGTTGGAGTGAGTTATAAGGAGGTAAGGATGATCTGGGTAAAGGTAAGTCCTCAATGCGTCGAGTGGGAGTAGTGACATCGCTATGCCCTCGCATTTGAGGCCATGTTGATGCGGTATGCGACAGCGTATAAGGTGAGTGAGAAAAGGAAAAGGAAAAGGATAATGACTTACATCGAATAGGTGAGCGAGAGGGACAGTGTCGTCGATAGACCAACCTCTGCGATGGCAAGCGTGGGTGATGCGCTTTTCTGACGCCTCGACTGAGAAACGCAGGAAAAGTCCTTTATACCGCCAACGCGATGGTAACAAGGGTTGTTAGGGTAAATCGGGCTTGACGCAGGAAGACGAACTATTCAGTCAACTATCTTCCTGCTATAGGAACAGATAGCGTCGAAGGAGGTGGTGGTAAAAGAACTGAAGAAAACGTCCGGGTGATAGGTCCGGCAACGCGACTTGGTCAAAAAGTTGGCGCACTAGCCACGAAAGTCGGCGGGGCGACGTGGTGCGCACAGAGCAAGATGAATGTGAACGCAAACGACGCTTTCACGACCGATTATGATGTTATGAATGTGGCAGGAAGGTATATGGCTGTCACTGAACGGTTCAGTGGAGACATCTGTAACAACAGCCGTTGAAAGCAAGAGGGGGAGATAGAAAGCAACACAGGCACACATAAGTACTAGGCTATTGAAAGCAAGAGGATGATATAGAGTAACAGATGGATATATAGGAAGTATCAGTCTGCATACATGGGAGGGTACTTGAAGAAAGAGCAAGAGTACCTAGCCTGGATGCAGATACGAGAGGCATACATATCACAGACTGCACCAGTTTCAACAAGAGTTGATGTAATTTATCTTCATTCGTACCAATCTCTTCATCTAGAAGGCCAAAGTTCATCTTCGTTCCAAGCATTAGGAAAGCAACAACACCCTAAGTGTGTCACTCCTCGTCTGTTTCAACATGCAACCAGGCATGTACTGCTTGACTTTTTTCGTAACATCATAGAAGCAGTGTCGCGTGACCTGCTTATTTGTTCTCGCCTTTGTCGAATCTCTCCTTTCTCTCGGCCTCACGCTTTCTCTCGTGCTCGCGGACGAGCTCTGGGGGGCTGTCCTCGATGAGATCACTGCTGTCGTTGAGACCGGACCACTTGGGGAGACCGTCGGGGATGTCCATGACACGCTGGCCATAGAACATGTGGCATCTGGATAGGAAATTAGTATGATGATCAGGAACATAAGTTCAGAAAATTGCATACCTGGGCTTGAAGTTTGCCTTGTCCTCGTCGTTCTTGAGGTGGACCAAGCTGGGGAAGAGCAGGATCATGTTTCTACCCTCGTCCATGATGGGACTGTGGCAGAACGAGCAGCGAACCTTGCAGGGAAGCTTGTGCTCAATCGACTTGGAGCTGGGATCGTACCATTCGAGGTCATGGTGTCCGTTAGAGAAGTTGATATCCTCCTTGTGGAAGATGGCGGCCCATTGGAAAGGTGCGGCTAAGAATGTACGTCAGTAGTGGTCTTAGATTGTGTGAAGATACAACAACATACCATGCTGGGTCTGGCAAGTGGTGCAATGGCAAAGCTTAGAGTCAAGAGGCTCCTCTCTGCTCAGCTGGTACTTGACCTTGCCGCAGTGGCAGCTGGCCTCGTATCTAGCCTTGAAGGTCTCGTTGTTCTCGTGGATCTTGTAGGGAGCGCGCTTCTGCCAATCCTCGACAGGCTTCTCGGGCTGCTCGCCTCTTGCTTCTCTGGCGTCCATTTCTTGCTTTTCGTCCTGGAAACTGCTTGAGAAACGGATGGATTGTCTGGCGACGGTCTGTGTAATACGCGGGGTTGAAATGCGGGTGAAGAGAGGTGTGGAGATTCTGGTGTGATGAGACGCTGTTTGGAAGCCGACTCTTGACAATGTCTTTAGAGGAAGGAAGGAAAAGGGTCTTGCGGACATTGAAGGAATTGAAGTTAGATAAAGGGATGCAGGGAACAAACGACAGCTGCTCATCGTCGAATGCTGCTGTTCTTTTTGTTTCCAATGACACGCGATGCTCGTGATGTCATGATTGTCCCGTGCTTAAGGTAATGACAGCTTCTTACGACGGAACGGGTTTTGCTACCAAACTTGTGGGGTTCCTTATACAGCATTCAGTATCCGCCTTGAGCACACATTGTGATTGACACCACTGTGCTTTGGAGACAGGGACGTCTCAGTTGGACTTATCACCTATCAGAAGCCGCAATTGACCTTGCTAGCGACAGCCACTGCTTCCAGACCGGAGCAAATCAGCTGTAGAAGCATCCTGACTGCATGAACGACTTCGTCAATGCGCTGTATAAGAAAGTCCGATGCGTTTGCTATCGAATCCTGACCAAACGAACTGTGGAGATATTTGAGGGGCACGATCGAGGATGATATTACTAGTGTCCGATGATGAGGCTCAAGATCTACGCTTTTTCAGCCTCCTTCCTCCAATGCATTATCCCCTCAACAGATTCAAGGCTTCTTTTCGGGGGAGTCCCAGGATGTTTGTCAGATAGTCCAGCCTGTCAAGCACACGTTAGCTTTCATTGATGCCCACGCGATCATCTCAAATGACAACTCACTTGGCTTCGCCAGCGATCCGTGAACTGTACTTTTCAAACTCCTTCTCTCGTCGGCTCCACGCCGCTGCTCGCCGATGTTCATCGACCTTCTTGATGCGGATCTTCAATCGTGCGC
This sequence comes from Aureobasidium sp. EXF-3400, assembly GCA_024195585.1. NCBI lineage: Eukaryota > Fungi > Ascomycota > Dothideomycetes > Dothideales > Saccotheciaceae > Aureobasidium > Aureobasidium sp. EXF-3400. The sequence goes on from SWBL01000322.1 coordinate 31,103, forward strand.
TGACTGGCCGATGGTCGCTGACTCTGACCTCCCATCGCCTGTAGTCTTCGCATTTGACCCTGCCCAGGCCTTTGTAGAGTACTCTGTCGCACCATGCGGGAGCTCGCTTCTTCTCGCTGGTGTCATAGTCGTCAGTACCAACGTTATATTTATACGTTGGGGCGAACGTGATGGGCCTCTCTTGGAACACGCGTAGTCTAAACGCTGGGTTCTTCCTGCGAGATAGCAGAAGTTGATCGCGTTCGAGCAACTTTGCCAGATTCCTATCATTGACAGCGCGCACGACCGTGTCTCGCGGCATCGCGTCAATACGGTAGTTGAGATCTCCATTGAGGATACAAATCTCATGGTCCAAGATCATGCTGCCATCACCACCACCTACGAAGGTGCCCGCAGTGTTGCTCACAGCTGCTACCGGAAGACATTCAGCCTCGAGAATTGCAGCAATGTCGTTATTACGGTGAAGCGTCTGGGTCTGGCCTGCAGCAAGATGGCAATTTACCAAGCATACTGAACTGTCATCCAGGATCATGCGGATAATCAGAGCGCCCTTCAACAATGGTCAGAATATGTGAAAATGATTATGGTTCTCAAGACTTACCTTGTTTCCATGCAAACCGCCCATACCTCGTTTGACTTCTGCGGTATGCACCTGCTTGATACGGGCTCGAAGTGCCGTCTTGACGAACACACAGCTGAACAGACCGACCATGCTTGACGTGTGTAAAAGGGTGTATCCTTGGTTAGCTGGCATGAAGTCCTCAATACATCTAGTAAGATGATCTCGCCAGGCTCTGTATTGATGCGACATGTGCTCTTGTTCTGTTGGATCCTTCTTTCTACTCTTGAAAAAGCTCTCTGTACAGGTTGTCAGTGATTGTTGCTGGAGCAGAGCACACCGAGGTATACTTACTAGCTGTGACTTTCTTGTTCTCCAGGTCTACCAACTCTTGGAAGCCGAAGATAAGAATGTCCGGAGGAGTATGCGAAGAAAAGTAGTCTTTGAAGAAGGCGGCATCTCTCTCATTACCCTTTAGATGGTTAGGCTTCACAGCGCCAGCGTTCCATGTAAGCACTCCAGCCGTAACCTCCTCAAAGGCGCAGAACTCGTTGTCGTTCTGTTGCATCTTGGTCTCGAGCCAGTCTTCGTGAAGCATACCATCCCAAAGTCTGATGGTATTATCAAGGCCAAGACTCACAACCTGCAGGCGATTATCCATCTTCCAGATACTCTGCGTGTCTGTGATAATGCTACAGATTGGATTGTCGTGTGCCACCCAGTCTTTGACGACTCGCCACGGCGTTGTAGATGTGTCGTATACGAATATAGTACCCGCAGTGTAGCCAGCCCAGAGATAGTCTCCTGCTCCTGCTAGAGAGCTGATCTTGTACGGACTTACGCTAAACACACCGAGGCACTTGAAATCGCGATGTTGAAAGACAGAAACTTTTCCATCAGCATGTCCAAAGTAGACCAAGTCCGGTTTACTGGGGATGATAGCTCCAGCAGTAATGTCACCTGCGCCATCGACCGACAAAGGCTTCTGCAAGACATTGAAAGCAGCTTCCGTGGGTGCACTCGGTTTGAAGACCCTGATTTCTTTACCTGCAGCAAGCCAGAGGTAACCGCCAACAATGACTGAACACGAGTGCCCCCGAATAGCCCTAAAGGTTGTTGGTACAGTGTCCAGGCTAGGCATACCTGCGGAACGAGGCGACCAAACATTGAGCTTGCCATCGTCGTCCAAAGACCATAGTTCGGAAGCATGGCGGAAAATTCTGATGATTTCTCGTCGAGGATGTGCATTGGACTTGGTGTAGACAACCGACTGACTAGGAATGTCGACTTCATGGATCTCACCTATATTTGTACCGAGCCAGAGTCGGCGCCCTTCATGCTCTGCGTCGGCTGTTGGCGCAAAAGCCAGTGCAGTGACCTTGACATTATCACCATGGGACAGCGTCAGGCATGACTCGCCAGTGCGCAGGTTCCACACACGCGTAATGTAGCCCGTTGTGCACACCAAATCTCCACATACTGCAAAGGTGCGAGTATCATATCCTGTGTGAATCTCCCAAGGACGGGTTCTGAAACGTGGAGGACGCCTGTTTGCTTGCGATGCGTCCGGAAAGTCCTGAGGGTTGCCACCAGGGTAATTTACAGGGGGATCCTCAACATCGTCGGCGTGATATGTCAACTGAGGAGTAGACGGAATACTTCTGATCTCTTCGCGACGAGTGTCTACCGAGCGACGTGGCGCTGGAATAGCAGGAGGCGGCGGCTTGCTACTCGAAGGAGTGGCAGTGGGCGTTGCCGAGTGCCTTCTATCGAAACCTTGTGACAACGCAGAAGCAGATGTTTGAAGTGGCGGCGGCTGACCACGGCGCGGAGGTGGCATCATGCTGCTGTCCGTGAAAGCACTCGGGCGGCGCGGGAGATCCAAGGATTGACGGGCGGGGATTTTGTTGTTGAAGCGAGTGGGACTGGTGCGTCCAGAGTGTAGTTCGCGTTCGGGACGAGGAGGCAGTACCGGCGTATCCTCTTCTTCAGTACCGTCTTGGGCTGGAACCTTAGCTCTTTGGGGGATCATCTGGAGGCGAGAGGGATGGAAAGAATTCGAATCGTATGAGCGGCTCAGCGGCTTGGGAGATGGATTCCGAGGTTGCACAGGAGCAGGCCGAGAGGCCACCACACCAGCGAAATAGCCATGTGAAACAGATTGGTTTCTGGGTTTCGAGTCCAGGGGTATAGTGGGAACGACTTGTTCAACACGCGGAGTCGACTCGGAACTGCTTGGAGGAGTGCCAAAAGGCGAAATTTGACTGTTTCCGGTCCTGGTCGCATTGATTGGTGCTAGACTTTCGACACTCGCAGAAGTCAGACCGCCGATTTTGGGCTTGCCGGCACGATTTACAGGCGGCGGGGCTCCAAAGTTGGGACTCTTCGGCCTTGAGTCGCCATTTGACTGAGTGCGACTCTCGGCCAACGCTTCGTTGACTTGTGAAGCCTGCAGGAAAGCTGACATACGAGCCTCTAACGCAGGTGTTGTGACCCGACTTGGAGTGCGGAAATGACGGACAGAACCTGCCGGAGAAGCATTCGTGGAACCTGGAGTAGACAAGGTCGAAGCAGGAGGAGACTTTGAGGGAGTTGCGTTGGTAACGCGGACATTAAGGCTTTTAGGTGGTGAGGCAGGTGATTGTATGCTGACAGAGGGAGGAGAGTGACGAGGAGTCAAGGGGTATGCTGTAGACACCGGCCGCGGTTTGGGCGGCGGAGGCTTCGCTTTCTTCAGTCCTTGGGGAGTCTTGTCGGGCACAGCATCTGCGCACAGGAGCGGGCGTGGAAGATCAAGAGATCTGCGCAGATTGGACGACGGCGTGGGTACAGGTGGTGGTTGGGTAGTGGTCAGGTTCTCGAAGCGCGAGCGCAGCGACGACACAGGCTTGATGGACGATTCGTCCTTGACCTGGTCGTCGTTGGCCATGGCGGCCGGGCTGGTGATGGATCAATGTCGTCGCGGGTTGTGGTTATCCAACGAGGCAGTAGGTGTGGTCGTGCCGAGTGTGCGCGCAGTCGTCTTGTGATGCGGCGGTCGCGGGCTTGGGCGGAGCGAACGGCGTGTATGCAAGAGGTATGCGCGTCAGGAGATGGACAGACGGAGAAGGCTAGGAGCGCGTCGCAAGAGGATAAGGCGACAGGAGTGGGAGGTAAGCAGGCGACAGGGGCGTGTATGGATATGTCGGGTGTAGGTTGGCCAGGTGGCAGGCTTCAATGTCGCAAGCACCAACTGCCTCTCGTTCTCGTCAGTCGGAATTCGTAACCGTCGGTATGCGCAAGCCGCTTGTTCTTGCCCTGCCTGCGCTGCATGAGCTTATTGGCCGCAGCTGCTCTCCCCAGATCCGCAAACGCCTTCCGAGCATCCGTGCCCTGACATGCCGAAAAGCTTATTATATTTATGTGACACGCGCCCGACTGACTCCTCCGACGCTGTGTCTGTACTCAATTGTCTCATCCGCGACTTTGTGCTATTTTACCCTTGCACTCTACATCTCTTCTATCGCTTCATCATGTGGCAAGTCTAGTCCTGTGTATGTTTCTATCCCCGTCTAACATGCCACAGCAAACACGTCCTCAACGCACAAGTCTCAATCCGCTCTCCTTGCTGCAAGTCCCGCCAAACCACCTCCGTCTCGCCGCAATACGGTCACTAATACAGCGCAACAACAGGCCGCAAATGGTTCGATTGCGCAGAATGCCACGCCGAGTCTGAAACACACGACCTCAAGCCCACCCTCGAAATGGTCTTTGCATGCAAAAAGTGCAAAAAGGCTTTCCGCAAGGACGTTCAGGAGTTTGAAGAGAGCGACGAGTACTGCCCACACTGCGACAACCACTTTATGCTTGAAGCAAAGACGCCACATGCCAGACTACAGGTCGAGAGTGAGGATGTCAGAAAGGACAATCGTTTCGTCAAGGATGACCGTAAGCGTGAGGAAGAGCAGCAGACCATCTGGAACTTGAAGGAGGCCAGTGAGAGACTGGGTTAGTCCGCGCATACTGCCTGCCTTTCGCCGTCGATCGGACCACTGTCAAAACTTGGAACATCGCATATATCACTCGGCCGGACCATCGAGTCGGAATAGAAGAACGAATTCACGAATCACAAAACATCAGTCATGCATTAAATCTTGTCATTGCCTTTGCCTTCATAATGCAGCCATGATATCTTGATTTGCCCTAAACGCCAATGCTCATGTTCCTGAATGCAAGTCATATCTATTCGGCGTTGCCACCGTCACCAGCTGGTCTACTGGCCAGTACGGCTTCGGCGCCTGCCGCAGGGCCTGTCGTGCTACCTTGTGCTCCGGCACCTCCAGCTTGACCTGCACGGGGACCTCTTCTTGTGTTGGCCTCGTCCTGCTTTTCGCTGTTGATGCTCTCGACGTACTTCTCAATATCCTCGACCTTGAGCATTTCCAGGGGCTTGCCGGGTGCCATGACGGCGATCTCGATGTTCTTAGCACCCGTCTGCACGACTTCGAGCAATGACTTGACGGTGAGCTTGATGGTCTCTTCGCGGTCCATGCCGTCCTTGTGGTTTCTCTCGAGGAATTCGCGCACAGTCTTGGATGAGCGGCCGATGGCGTTCGCCTTCCTGTTGGTAATTTGTTAACAAAGTTACTTGGGACGAATAGATAGTGGGTAGACGAACCATGCAGAGTAGATACCACTAGGCTCGGTGTAGAAGAGTCTAGCCTCGGTGCTGTTGGGGTCGAAGCCGACAATGAGAGTGCTGATACCAAAGGGACGGACACCACCGGACTGAGTGTAGCGTTGTTGAACCTGAGCGACGTGCTTTGTGATGTACTCGATAGAAACGGGGTCCTCGACGGTCAGACGATGACTCTGGGCTTCCAGGCGGGCCTTGTCGACAAGGATACGGGCGTCGGCGTTCAGACCAGCGAAGGCGAGGCAGACGTGGTTGTCGATGAGACCAATCTTTGAGGGGGTGATGCGAGTATCTTGGAGCTTCATAGCACTGCGCTTCTCGCAACCTAGAACAACGATCTTGTCACCCTTGACACCGACGGCGCAAGTTCCTGGGAGGCAATCAGTCGACCGAAGTGGATTTGAGAGGATGTAGGAGACGGCGTACCGCGCTTGACGGCTTCGAGAGCATATTCGACCTGGAAGACGTGTCCATCAGGACTGAAGACTAGATGAATAGTGAGTCTTTGTATGTTTGGACGGCGAGCGGACTGGCGTCATTACATACCGGACAGAGCACGATCGTAACCGCTGGCCATGGTGGATGTTGTATGTGAAGTGGCGGGAGACTAGGATGGAGGGAATGGCGATCGGATCAAAAGGGCGTTGGTCGAGATGAAAATGGTGTACACAGCTGTATGCTAGACTAGCAGATCGGGACCAGTTGGATGTGTCGACTGCAGCTTGCGGGAGCTTCGCGCGCTGGACAAGCAGCGGTACAAGCCGGAGCTCCGTCATGCCGCATGCCGACCGACGCCAGCGATTGCGGCGAACATGATGCCGCTATAACTCTCTGCTATATTCTTTTTCCTTTCTTTGTCCCTCTTGCTTTCTGTGCTCGAGTCGTGCTACTTGTCCCATTCTTAACATCAGCATCTTGACTATAGTCAGATTATAATTATGGCACCGCTCAACCGCTGCGTACCGGCATTGCGCCAGATCAGGGCGGCCAACTTTGCCTTCAGTCGTGCCGCCATCGCTCGCACTGCTCCCCGCGCCGTCTTTGCTGGCCAGAGACGCTTCGAGAGTTCCATGAACGAACCCACCACTTCCGCCTCCTCAGAACCTCACCAGCCCCACCCAGACACCGGAACAAACGGCCCCGAGGCCCCTGCTCGTAGAATCAAATACACTTCCGAATCATACCCGGACCTTAAGAGAGACCCCAAGTTCACCGAACTCACCACCGAGCACGTCCAATGGTTCAAGAAACTGCTGGGCAACGAGTCTGCCGTCCTTGATGGTGTCTCCAAGGATGCCGCAGAAGACATTGAGCCCTACAACGCCGACTGGATGCGCAAGTACAAGGGTCACACCAAGCTGGTTGTCAAGCCGGGAAACACCGAAGAAGTCAGCAAAATCCTGAAGTACTGCAACGACAACATGCTGGCTGTCGTCCCCCAGGGTGGTAACACTGGTCTCGTTGGTGGAAGTGTCCCTGTCTTCGACGAGATTGTGGTCAACTTGGCCCGCTTGAACCAAATTCGCGACTTTGACGAGGTTTCGGGTATCCTGGTAGCAGATGCTGGTGTCATTCTCGAGGTCGCCGATAACTACCTCGCTGAAAGAAAGCACATCTTCCCCCTGGATCTGGGCGCAAAGGGTTCGTGCCAGATCGGTGGTAATGTCGCAACCAATGCTGGTGGTCTTCGTCTTTTGAGATACGGCAGCTTGCACGGTAACGTCCTCGGTATTGAGGCTGTTCTTCCCGATGGCACCATCATCAACAACTTGTCCAAGCTGCGCAAGGACAACACCGGCTATGACATCAAGCAACTCTTCATTGGTGCTGAGGGCACTATCGGCATGATCACTGCCATCTCAATCCTCTGCCCCCAGCGCAGTCAAGCCACAAATGTTGCATACTTTGGTCTCGAGTCTTTCGAGAAGGTTCAGCAGGCTTTCGCTGAGGCAAAGGGCATGCTTGGCGAGATTCTTTCCGCCTTCGAGCTCATGGACGGTCGTAGTCAGAACCTCTACAAGGGTGCCAGCGGTAACAGCTTGCCTCTTGAGAACGAGCATCCCTTCTACTGCCTGGTCGAGACCTCTGGTAGCAACAGCGACCACGACCAAGAAAAGCTCGAGGCTTTCCTCGAGCACGTCATGGGCGAGGAGATTGTCAGCGACGGTGTTGTTGCTCAGGATCAAACTCAAAGCCGTGAGCTTTGGGGTTGCAGAGAGGGTGTTCCCGAGCACCTTGGCCACTGGGGTGGTGTCTACAAGTACGACTTGTCAATTCCCATCAGTGAGATGTACGCTCTGGTCGAGGAGACCCGCGAAAGAATGGAGAAGGCTGGTTTGATCGGTGACACCGATGATTTCCCCATCGTCGATGTTGTAGGCTACGGCCACATGGGCGATGCCAACCTGCACTTGAACGTGCCCGTCCGCCGCTACGACAAAGCTGTCGAGAAGCAGCTCGAACCCTTCGTGTATGAGTGGGTTGCTAAGCGCAACGGCAGTATCAGTGCCGAGCACGGTCTGGGTATTGCTAAGGCACCCTTCATTGGATACAGCCGTGACGAGACCATGATCAAGCTTATGCGCCAGATCAAGGATCTGTATGACCCCGTAAGTCTACCAACCCACATATGCACACTTTGCAAGTATACTGACAAATATTACAGAAGGGTATCATGAACCCATACAAGTTCCTGTCTGGTTAGATTGACTGGATGGTTGTGTATATATAGATTTCGTCCCTTTTTTTTGACTACCAGCTTCTGGTTATGGTATTCGTAGATACCCCTTTGATGAGCTTATGAGCTAGTCCTCCACCATTTCAAAAGTTAGGTTTTTTTCCATCCCTTCTTCCTCTTGATGCAGATGACTATCCGATACATAACGATAACGACAAACCATTTCCTCCTTTTGATCACTTGTCATGTCAGTCGCCTTATCGGGTCATTCTCCGAACTGCTGCGGGTGATTGCTTCGCCGTATTGCTCTTTGCCTTGGACATGAACGAGGCAAGAGGAAGCAACGAATCAGGAGTCGTCCACCGCGAAATGCTCCAGAAAGGGAAACGATCTGCGTCATTCTTTCGTCCCAAAAAGTTTACTTTTATCAGGGTCCAAGGCTCCGACATGGATATAAACTGCCGCGACCATACCTCTTTTGGACCATTCTCCGTTGACTTACACTTGAGAGGTTGGTATGAACAACTGTGATCCAGTATGGTGCTGCCAGGATCAAATCCTTCAGACATGTTGAGTTGTGGTGTGGGTATATAAAGACATGAGTATCTCTCAGGATTTCATTTTAGTACTAAACACTTCGTCGCTTCTCAATCACTCTGAATCTTATTACTATTGCTGCTCCACAGTTGCTCAGATATGGCTCATTATTATTCTGTTCCTAGTCAATACCCTCAGGGAGTACACTATCCAGCAGTACCCACCGATCACTGGCAAGACTATCAATCACCAATGTCTCCACCACCATATCCTGGCAACTACGAGGAGTTTATGTCTACACCATTTGAGCCCAAGATGGCCTACCATACGACAATCCCAGAACGACATACTCGTCCACATCCCGCAACTTCGTACCAACCACCCTTGACATCGCAACTGTCCATCTCGCACAGCCCTCGCCGCAAACACCTCGACCTCCCCATCGTGATACCCCAAACCAGTCCCGGCGCCGGCAACCCCTTCACCCTTGCCTACAGCCCCTCCCTCTCAACCACCAACATCTCCCCCACCACCTTCCTCGCCTTCCTCGACACCCTAAACGTCTGTTTCGCCCAAACACCCCCACTCCAAATCCTCGATCTCGCTGGCGGTGTAGTCGGCATGGTACCCCATCATATTCCAGCCTTGATAGGAGGAAGTCTGCAAGCCACTGCCAAAATCGCTAATGCCGTGACTTCCAAAACAAGAGTTGCGGGATTATTGAAAACTGCCAATGAGGATATTTTTGCACCTCAAGGACTGAGGGTGGAGATTCTGGATACGGAGAAGTTGAAGCAGAGGTTGGGTATTGATGGGAGTAAACCTCTGTTGGAAGACTTGGAAGAGAGAGATATGGAGATCAGTGTGAGGGATAGAAGATTGCAGGCATTGGAACCTTATATTGCGCCATTGGTGTTTGATGTTCCAGTACCTGCAAGGCAGACAAACGCGATCGATAGGTTGGCTGCTGGGCAGTTGAAGCGGCAGATGGCAAAGGCTGAGGAAAAGGCCATGGAAGCCAGAAAGAAGGAACAAGAAAAGGCGGATAAGAAGGCCAAGAAGGAAGACGAAAAGGCAGACAAGAATAGAAAGAGAGGCAAGGATCAGAAGAAGAGAAAGGGAAAAGACGACAAGGAGAGTAAAGCTGCTGAGAAGCTCTTGTGGGTGTTTGTTGGACCACTCTAAGATCGGATCGCTTGTCGATATGCTCCTGCTTTTTCCGTCTTGTTGCTACTGTTAGAGAAATATGAGTCGATTGTTATGTTTATTATCTGTCAACAATATCACCGGGACTTCGTATGGCTCCAAGTCTGGTGTGTTTGACAGCTCCCAGTAGACACCCTACCCTAGGTGACATATTCTTGTGTTCAGGTGGCTCCGGACGGTATTCCACATGCGTCGTAAACTATCTACCGATACCTCAGATCGAGCGCCGCTTCTTTCCATACTTTACTGGCGATATCGAGCAATATCATGGCATCCGAACAGAGTGTCTGGATCAGAAAGCTGTGAAGCGACTCTCGATATTGTGGTAGCAAGGTTGCAAATAGCACAAAAGAACATAAATGCAAGGAGGCGGGGGTAGAGAATGAGACTCAAAAAGCGACCTAAGCGCGCGACGAACCAATATTACCTGTCTCCCAGGCTCCAGGCATCCCGAACAAATAAGACTTCGGCCCTAAAGGAATCAATGAGTAGAAGTAGGACGATATGACTCTTTCTTCCATTACCTTCATCGAGCAAAAGAGAAACCCCTAGGTGCCGGACGGTCACCTAGAGGGAGAGAGAAAGGGAAAAGAGGTTATTTTTGCTCATCTTTGGGCTTGCGGGGGCTCGAACCCACTCCCTAGGCAGAGGTATCCGCGTCCTCGTACCAGATGTACTAAGCGCCTCAGCTAGTAAATTTATCACTAACTTTTCAGAATATATAGGTACTTTAATTTTCTGGAGAACCGTAGATAAGGTCGACAAATCATTTCTTTGGCTCTGTAGAACTACTCGAGAATAGCGATAGGTTCTTTGAGAGCTCGTGGGTGAAGCAATCGATGGGTATGGGCGTAGTTTTTGAGTTTCCCGTGTTAGGGTAGGACACCCTGGCGAACGAGCGAATCGTGCACTGCGGCGTCCAAGCTCCAGCAGTATACAACAATACCTCTCGGATACAATCATGTCCGTGTCGTTCGTGTCTTGCGACGATGATCAGAACTGTTGTCAGATAGTGCCGTTGGTTGCCTTGGATTGGAAAAAAAGGTGCTGGACAGCGTAACGCCTCCGACCTCCAACGTCAACAAATTCGAAACGCCTCTTTCAGCTGTTGCATATCCAGTCCAAGAAAACAAGTATTGAGACGCCCGTGAGGGATGTTTGAGTCCGTCGAGTCTTCAGATAGTTGTCGCAAAACCAAACCGATGTTGCCGGCTCCGATACCAGCCAGCTGTCGAACGTCTTTCAAAGCGACCCTACAATCCATAGGCTCAAGAGCATATAAGCCGGCATATCCTGTCTTTCTCCAGCGAATGTGCCAGTGCAATGACGTCTGACGTCAAGTTGTCGAGCGAACTGCAGATTCCAGACCATTACGAGACTCTTGACAGAGACGCTCGGCCGTTCCTTCCAGTCAACTACAGGTCCGACAGAGGTTCCATTTCCAAGCAGTTTATTGTCGCTTCCATCTGCGATAATACGATCCTCAGTAGAAGGTCTGTAAGCCATTGTCAGCACTCCCGCACCTACGATCCAATTCAAGATCAGTGGAGCCCTGTTCGGTCCACATCCTGATAAGATGTATCGGTTGGACCGAACACACAGCCGTCTGGCCACCTCCCCGTGTGCAAAGGTATACAACGCGTCACGCGTGTAGCTATTGGAAGTGCACAATCCTTTCGAGTGGCATGATGATATCCATCGAGAAGAGAATGCTCTCGACTCTCCTTGGACTCGATCTCCAGTCTGAAAACCATTGTGCCTGTCTATAGCGAGAACGTCGCTATAGACCTTCACAAGAGGAGGTTGGGAGAAGGATTGAGCGAGGTCTTTGGTTGTTATTCTCATGTGCAAGTGTCACAATAATTGTGGATGTTGGGTGACTCACCCTGATCTTGTCTGCGCAAGATCAAACCACAACTTTACCGTCCGTTTGAATGCTGCTAGACTGGAAGACAGTATACTTGAGGACACCAAGATCATATCGAAGCGATTAGGATTGAGGGTCGGAAGTAGAGTAGTCCCAAACCGCACATCAATCTGACCACATTCTTACTGAATATCACACAACTAATTTATCCCATATCTCAATGGCTTACATGTTCATAACAACAAATGAGATGTAAACATCCTCGATACCAATATCGTCCGAAGTGATACGAATATCAATGTTCACTTGATCCCGCTACCATATACCATGATAAAAAGGTTCTCTTCGATTCTGGACGAAAACATGCAATTACACATTACTTGGTGGATTCCATATTTGACATTACATACGTGATGGATGGCGTTGAAGTTTGGTACGCCTGAGTGAACACTCATTCGTATTTCCCGAAGGCTGATTTCGATATCTCCCACGAATCTTGTCCAGTGGCCAACTTCTGTTTCTGCCGTCCGAATAGAAGCTGTTCCGCAGGACTGCCCTTACACAGTATCTTCCCAGCTTCTCGTAATGGCCAAATAACAAAGAGTTGACCAAGTCTGGTGTGCGAGTGTTGAAGCTGGAAATCGAGACTTGCGCAGATTTCCATGGCTGCTTGCCGTCCTTTTTCATAGAGTGTTGCAGCGGCTCCAGGGTACAGTTGTCCTGGCTGAGCGGATAACAGGATGGTCTCGAGTACGAGTATGAGGGAAGCGTCGTATAGCGAGCAGCAATTCGCTGCATAAAGACTGGCAAAATGTAAAGATTCGTTTTCTGGCCGTTCTTCATCTGCGAAGACCCTGACAATACAGCCTTCTGGCGAGGCGTCCCAAATCTTTCTCCACTCCTCAAGTCGAGTAAATACGGCGGTAGCATCTTCGGCTAGAGCATAATACATGGCCATATTTCCATCTGCTGTATCGGCGATGTTTTGCAAAGTAAACAGTGTACTCCTCAGGTTGGGTACATCGCACATTATGTCAAGTAGAGAGTCCATGCTGTCCTTTAGTAAATTCTGCTGCTGCCACGGGACTACTTTCCATAATTGATCTGAGAGAAACGTGGGTCGTCTGCTGGCCAGTGAGGAGAGGACGATGAGAAATCTGCTGCTGCGAAATAGCTCGAACGTGTTTCTATCTCGACACGTTTGTGGCCCATGTAATTGGAAGAGTGTTGCGATACCTTGTCCATGTCGGATCCAAGCGTCGTGACTAGTACACAATAGCATCTGTCGTTGTCAGATAGCATGTCAATGGAAGGTTATAAATCACATCTTGCCTCATAGAAACCCATAATCATGATAGATAAGAGCATGTCAGTAATCGAATGCTTCTTCACGTCGGATAGCCCTTTGTTGACGTCCCCGAGACATTGGCTGTACAGAGCGATACCATGCCGTGTTATACTGGAGTCTTGCTGCACACGTCCATAGAAAGATTTGGATAGAGCAAGCAGGCACTTCCATGGCAGAGTATGTGGTAGTGCCATGGCATTGAAGCCAACCCAGCGCACACGCGTATCATTTTCTGTGAATAACAGGTGGTTCAGGTGTGTTATGAAGACATGGTCGTCTTTCACGCCAGCAATTTTTGGCTGGATGCGCGCGAGCGACTTTGGCGGACTGTAATGGATGACTTGCAAGTCATTGGAGCGAGGTCCACAATCAAACTTGTCTTTTGCGCAGCGCGAACAGATTGGCCGTCTCTCGTCTAAATCTTGTCAGCGTGCATTCAATTTGTCAACCATTGACTTGGCAGATTCATACCGCATTTCAGGTGACGAATTCGGCATGTGGAGCAGCCCTTCGAACGAGGACGACCAACCATCGCTGGACAGCAAGAGAGTCGAGTGTGAGAAGCATTTCTTGGTGGTTGGAGGCAGTGACGTCGAAAGTCTTGGTAAAAGCCACCTCGAACTCAATTTTGACGTTATTGACAGGTTGACATCATGGAGCTGAGAACCACGACGATACCTATCTGTGTTTCTTGCATACGAGTTCGAGAAAACATACGAACAAGAGGATCGGATGCGATTGTTCCATCGGGGGCAGTGCTGCTCTGCCGACGAAGATTACAGGGGCAGCGCGGGAGTTATGAACGCGTGGTTGCGAAGCTCGTATGTGCTCGTATAGCAATCGGATGTCCGCGGCTCTCTACCGAGACCCTCTTCGTCCTTCTTCACGGTCTCTCGCTTTGATCAGCCACATGCATACGAGTACGATCCTCTGTATGCTTGCGAGGAACTCCGCGCCAAGCTAAACATGACTGCTTTTGTTGAGCTGACCAACGGTGCCTTGTATTGGACTCTTATTCAGAAAAGTTTGTTTTGTTCTCTCCAAAACGTTCCTGTGTGCTAAAATCGGTCGCAATCTTCAGATCACATTTCCTCCCATGTTAGCCTATGAGCGCCTTAAGCTATAGAACCGCAGGGTCAATGTTCGAATGGAAGTCTTACCACGGAGATGATCTAAAAACCATGTCTTCCTCTTGACGTTGACCCCTTCTAGAAAGTATAGTGTACTTCTATAGCTACGATGTGGCCATCTTAGCACACGGAGGTGGTACCAGCTCCCCGGTAAGAACTTGTCCCGACACCATCTTGTATCCCTCGGAGTCTCCGGTTCGAGTTCCTCTAGGCTCCTCGGAGCTTCGTCCTTGTAGGTGAATATCCATCCCAAAAGGCTAACGGAGCCGGCTTGCTACCGATTCAAGGGCACGGAAGACGGATAGGAGGGCCACCGAGAGTCTATTCCAACGTCCTCCAGCTTCCGTTGTTCTGGGGTTGAGATGGAACCACCGGGATGATGTCGTTCGAAACACAATTTCACAAGCGCTAGACTGTGTACCTTCGGTTCAGACAACGATTTTTTAGGGCTTCTATTGCTTAAAGCCACCGGTTCGTCATGCAAACCGTTGCAAGAACAAAGCACATACTCAAATACCCTCCTTCGAATATATAGGAAGGTATAGCACTTCTATCTCTTCTGCTTCTCCAGACCCTTCCCAACTTCTGTACCTCCTGACTCCCTGTCTTACCATAGTCAACATGGAGTATAGAACCACCCGACAAATAGCAGACGATGCTCTCGCTGGGGAACCTTACCAGTTCCAGAGTTACGAGCCACAACAAAACCATCACGCACCGCAACCCATGCGCAAGTTGACGGAAGAAGTCGAAAAGGCGGACGACAGCAGCACACCACAATCGAGGAGAAGCAGCGATGACACCGTCACATATGCCCCAATCAACATTCCTGGAGAGGACCAAGAGGCTATGAGAAACGATCTCATTACCTTGACACGATCTGCAACCAACTCAAGCTATGCCGGCATTGATCCCGAATCCAAGGATTTCAGTCTGGATAAGTGGCTCCGCGCATTCGTCAAGGACTTCGATTCAGAGAACCTCAAAGCTACTCGAGCAGGTATTGTCTGGAAGAACCTCTCGGTTTCTGGATCCGGTGCAGCTCTGCAGCTTCAAGACACAGTCGCTGGCATTGCTTTGAAACCCCTGGGCATGATCAAGTCGCTGCTCTCGCACAACACCGAGCGAAAGCACATTCTTCGCAACTTCAACGGAAACCTCAAGTCCGGTGAACTGCTCATCGTTTTGGGACGTCCAGGCTCTGGTTGCAGTACCTTCCTCAAATCAATCTGTGGCGAGACGCATGGACTCCACATCGAAGAAGGATCTGAGATCCATTACAATGGTGTCAACCAGAAACAGATGATGAAGGAGTTCAAAGGTGAGGTAGTCTACAACCAGGAGGTTGATAAGCACTTTCCTCATCTGACTGTTGGTCAAACCCTTGAGTTCGCTGCCTCTACCCGCACCCCAAGCCATCGTATTCGCGGCCTCTCGAGAAAGGAGTTCTCGACCCATACCGCCAAAGTCATTATGTCAGTCTTCGGACTCAGCCACACATACAACACGAAAGTCGGTTCCGATTTCGTTCGTGGTGTATCCGGTGGTGAGAGGAAGCGTGTCAGTATCGCTGAAATGGCTCTTACTGGATCTCCATTGGGAGCATGGGACAATTCCACAAGGGGTCTCGATTCTGTACGTCAAATTCTTGTTCTCTTCCCGTCATGATACAGAGCGATGTGTGGGCTGTCAAAAGGCACAAAAATTTCCCGAAGGAAGATGTTTCCAAGGAGAGCCGACGTCTTGTCACCTCTTAGTGGTTACTACCCTGTTTCTCGAGACTACTGTGCCTTTTGATAGTCACGAGTGTTGTATCTCTTGCTTTACGAAGAGAGTATGCAATCTCCCCAACCCGCAATGTGCTAACGTGATGAAACAGGCGACTGCGTTCAAGTTTGTCAACTCCCTCCGCACTCTGGCGAACCTAGGTGGATCAGCTCACGCCGTCGCCATCTACCAAGCTTCTCAGCAGATTTACGAATTGTTCGATAAGGCCATTTTGCTCTACGAGGGTCGCACCATCTACTATGGCTCTGCCTCGAAAGCTCGTGCGTTCTTCGAAAAGCAGGGATGGACCTGTGATAAGAGACAGACCACTGGAGACTTCCTTACTGGCCTCACCAACCCTGCAGAACGCAAGGTACGCAAAGGCATGGAGAACAAAGTGCCTCGTACCGCAGAAGACTTCGAGCGAATGTGGCTCGAGTCTTCGGCATACAAAGCTATGGAACGAGGCATCGAGGAACATGAAAAGTCAGTTTCTGGAGACTCCATGGTGCAAGCCTTCCGTGAAAACAAGGGAGAAGCCCAAGCAAACCACACTCGTCTGAAGTCCCCATACATGATCAGTAAGTAAAGCCAGGGTACAGACGATATGAGTCAGGAGCTAACGAAGTCAGGTATCCCCATGCAAATCAAGCTGAACACAGTACGATCTTACCAACGCATCTGGAATGATCTTCCGTCCACGGCTTCTGCTATCCTTGTCAACGTCTTCATGGCTCTCATTATCGGTTCAATCTTCTATGGTACTCCTGATGCTACTGTTGGGTTCATGTCCAAAGGAGCCGTTCTTTTCTTCGCTGTACTTCTCAATGCGCTATCAGCCATGAACGAGATCAACAGTCTTTATGCTCAACGTCCAATCGTCGAAAAACACAAATCTTACGCCCTTTATCACCCGGCGACAGAAGCAATCGCTGGTGTGGTCAGCGATATACCTGTCAAGTTTATTACTACCGTTGTGTTCAACCTGATCCTCTACTTCCTGGCTGGCCTCCGACGAGAACCGTCGCAGTTCTTTATCTACTTCTTGATCACGTTCATTGTGGGGCAGATCATGTCGGCAGTCTTCAGAACGCTCGCGGCTGTGACCAAAACGATCTCACAGGCCATGACACTTGCGGGCGTGATGGTGCTTGCACTTGTCATTTACACAGGCTACGTCTTGCCACAACCTTACATGAAGCCTTGGTTCAAGTGGATCCATTACCTGAGTAAGTTGGGCCAACTCAACCACACAAGCGTTTTCTGACCACACTTTGCAGATCCAATTTTCTACGCTTTCGAGATCCTGATTGCTAACGAATTCCATGGACGGGAGTTTACCTGTTCTCAGTTCGTGCCTGCCTACCCCAACTTGCAGGGAGACCAATTTATCTGCTCCCAAACTGGTGCAGTTGCCGGCCGCCGCACTGTCAACGGAGACAACTACATCCAGACCGCATACCAGTACTCTTATTCACATGTATGGAGGAACTTCGGGATCATGTGAGTCAGCTGAAGGTGCAAAATTCAGCGAGCCAGTCTTTGTTTTTGGTTGAGGTCGATGAGACGGCGTCCAGGACGCCATATTATCGACCTCAACCTGCGGACTGATTCGTTGCATGAGTGCCATTCCTATTCCTCCATAGAACTCTGCTAATTGTACCTTCGCCTTATAGGATTGCTTTCCTTATCGGTTTCATGGCCATGTACTTCGTCGCTGTCGAGGTCAACTCTTCAACCAGCAGCACCGCCGAGGTTCTGGTCTTCCGCAAGGGACATGCACCTGCCAGTCTCACTGGACAGGTCAAAGAAGGCAACAAAGACGAAGAAGCAGCTGCTCAGGGTGCTGCGTCAAACGAACACACAGAAAGCGACAAAGTTGATGCCATCCCTGCTCAAAAGGACATTTTCACCTGGAGAGATGTTGTATACGACATCAAGATCAAGGGAGAGCCTCGCAGACTTCTAGATCACGTCAGTGGCTACGTTAAACCGGGCACCTTGACTGCCCTCATGGGAGTCAGTGGTGCTGGCAAAACAACTCTGCTAGATTCCCTTGCTCAGCGTACCTCTACTGGCGTCATCACTGGCGATATGCTGGTTAACGGCAAGCCAATCGATGCCAGCTTCCAAAGAGGTTGTGGTTATGTTCAACAACAAGGTGAGTATCATCTATTCTTGGTGAAATTCGACACTAACAGCCCTAGATCTGCACCTCGAGACAGCTACTGTCCGTGAGAGTTTACGATTCAGTGCCATGCTCAGACAGCCCAAGTCTGTCAGTAAACAAGATAAGTATGATTATGTGGAAGAAGTTATCAAAATGCTTGACATGGAAGACTTCGCCGAGGCTGTCGTTGGTGTACCCGGCGAAGGTTTGAACGTAGAGCAACGCAAGCTATTGACTATCGGAGTCGAACTCGCCGCCAAGCCTAAGTTGTTGCTCTTCTTGGATGAGCCTACCAGGTGAGTAGCTATTGCAGCCATTTCGAACTATGCACTAACATCGTAAAGTGGTTTGGACTCTCAGAGTGCCTGGGCCATTTGCGCCTTCCTCCGCAAGCTTGCCGACGCCGGCCAAGCTGTCCTGTGTACCATCCATCAGCCCAGCGCCGTCCTCTTCCAGGAGTTCGACCGTCTTTTGTTTTTGGCAAAGGGCGGTAAGACGGTCTATTTCGGAGACATCGGCGAGAACAGTCGCACCCTTCTAGATTACTTCGAACATAATAAATCCAGGAAGTGTGGAGATGAGGAGAACCCAGCCGAATTCATGCTCGAGATCGTCAACGCCGGATCTGCTGGACAAGGTCCCGACTGGCACGAGGTCTGGAAGAAGAGCGATGAAGCCAAGGGCGTCCAGATTCAGATTGACAAGTTGCACGAAGAATCGAGCGGCAGAGCTCGCGACCACGAACCGAGCAAGGAGGAGCTCAGCGAATTCGCTATGCCGTTGACCACTCAGATCTCCGTCGTTACGCAGCGTGTCTTCCAACAGTACTGGCGTATGCCATCCTACATCCTCGCGAAATGGACTCTTGGTACTGCTGCTGGTTTGTTCATCGGATTCTCTTTCTACCAGGCCGACTCCTCGACTCAAGGGCTTCAGAACGTCATTTTCTCAGCCTTTATGGTTTGCACGATCTTCTCTTCTCTGGTTCAGCAGGTATGTATATCATTTCTTCTCAGTCGATCCACTTTGCTGACCATTAATCTCAGATTATGCCTCTCTTCGTCAACCAACGCTCGCTCTACGAGGTCCGTGAAAGACCTAGCAAAGCATACTCCTGGAAGGCCTTCATCCTAGCCAACATCGTAGTCGAAATCCCTTACAACATCGTCTTGGCTGTTCTGGTATTTGGTTCCTACTACTACGCCGTTCAGGGAATTCAGCCCTCTATCCGACAGGGCATGGTCCTTCTCTTCCTCATCGAGTTCTTCATCTACGCCGGCACGTTCGCACATCTCTGTATTGTCGCCATGCCAGATGCACAGACAGGTACGTATATCGCCCCTTTCAAATAAATCTCGCTAACAATTGTCAAGCTGCCGCAATCGTGACTCTTTTGTTCGCCATGTCCTTGGTTTTCAACGGTGTCATGCAATCTCCTGATGCCCTCCCTGGTTTCTGGATCTTCATGTATCGAGTATCACCCTTCACCTACTGGATCGGTGGTATTGTCGCAGCACAGCTCCACGGCAAGGAAATTGTGTGTAGCCAAGCTGAACTCAGCGTCTTCCAACCGCCTGCAGGCCAAACTTGCGGACAGTACCTGGCTGCTTACCTCCAAGCCGCACCCGGAACCCTTCAAAACCCCACTGCCACTAGCGACTGCGCATATTGTGCTCTGAGCCAAGCAGATCAGTTCCTCTCTGGCTCTAACATCTACTACAGTCAAGTATGGATGAACTTTGGAATCTTTTGGGCTTACATTGTCTTCAATATCTTCGCTGCCGTGTCCCTTTACTGGCTATTCAGAGTCAGCACCTTCAGTTTCTCTGGATTCACTGAAAAACTGAAGGGACTTCACTGGCCAAGACACGAGCCTTTGGCCAAAGACAAGGAAGGAGAAAAGCAGAGGAACGTTGCCAATCCCTATTAGAGAGCTGTCGTTTCCACGGCGTTTTGGTTTCTGCTCATAGATTTCTTTTGTTACCTCATCTTATTTGTAAAAGTCTAAAGCTAGACATATAATTCTAATTCATTATCCTTACATAGACCTCAGACCCGACGTGCGCAATGCACATGAGATGCGACAAGTGAGTTGTTCGTGGTGGCAGGGCTCTAGAAGCTGCGTTAAAAAGGGACGAGATGATAAGGCCCTTCCTTCCGTGTGCAAAAGGATGTAACGCTGGTAGCTATAAAAACGCGTAATGGGTTTGAAAAACAGCATAGCATCCATCGAGATACGATATACTCTGGGCTCTCTTTGGATACACCTCGGATCTAGAGAGTATTATGCCTTTTGATAGCGAGGACGTCGCTATATGCTTTCACAGGGAGAGGATAGAAGTTACAAACTTTAGCACGTGGAGAGGTTGGAAGACAGGTGAGCATTTCACGACTCATATGGTCAATCTGATAAGATGTGCTGTGCAAGTTTCATGTCTCTATTGTGGATCGTTATATTATAGGTATTGTTTATGAAGACAGTAGGACGATCAGCAAAATGATCAGGACAACAATCAGCACAGCGATGCAACAGCTGGAGTATGTATCTATGGTCAGACAGCACGTATTAGCAAAGTTTCAAACGACTCATCGATGAAAGCCGGCAAAAATGGCAAGAGGTAAAAGAGGACACACCTTCGTTCTTTCTGATGACCCAACCAATTTTCTTGAGGCCAGTTTGAAGCTTTCCCCCTACGCGATCGGCAATGTTGTCGACATCATCGAGCAAGTCAGCTTGTTCCTCGAGTTCGCGGCCCATGGTATCGGCCTGTTGGCGCAAAGTGCCCACAGTCTTGAAGACGTCATCCAGAGCTTCATCCTGCTGTTGCATAATCTCCTCTTGTCTCTGCTGTTCGAATTGGGCATAATCGCCATCTCCCTCTTCATGCTCGTCGTCGCTATCGAAAGCACTAGGATGCGGTAATGAAGTGTCTTTGGCCTTGCCTTTCCCATGTATCTGCGCTTGATCGATAGTCTTTGCAAGTTCTGTGTGCATATCTTCGATCTCGGCGCCTACATCTTCGACTAGTGTCCGCCGCCGCTCTACTTCGTCTATTTCTAGGCCATAGCGGTATGGGTCGTGTTCAACGGCTTTTACGCTGTCGACTAGATCGCGTAGGTCGGCGCTCAGGTCTGTGAGTGTGGATTCGAGTTCATCGCGTGCTTCGACGAGTTCGGGGGAGGTGGCTGAAGAGGCAGAGGAGCGGATGCGGATGTAGCTGTTGAAGAGTGGTCGCGTCGTGTTAAGGAGCGAGAGGACGTCACTATTTTTGCTCTCGTGTCAGTACCAATGATTCTCTGCAATGGTGTAGGGATTGCGACGTACGCCTGAACCTGTAGAAAGGGGTCTTCGGATGCCATGGTGTGTCTTGTATCGTGTTTGTAGCATGCGGCCCGCCTATGCCGCAATGACAATCTAGCTCATTGTTTGATTTCGAAGCTAGAAACGGGAAAGAAGAGCTTCCAAAGGCTGTGAGTTGTTGTTGATTTGGGTCGAGGTGCTTCCCCAGCTCTTTGTCGTCGCCGGTCTCATGTTCGGTCTTTAGCCGCGGCGTTAAACTTTGGTACTTTTTTCTCTCGCCAACCATTTTATATGCCCATTCCATACCGCGTACAGGAGTAATAGTCCATTGCCTCATGTGTGCAAGCAGCCATTGACTTGAAAACTTCAATACCGCGTCACAATGGGTCCGGAAAGCCCTTTGCCCTGCTCACCAGAGTTTGAGAGCTCGGAACAATATGTCGACTCACTACTGGACTTTATCGGCACCTCCGAATTGCTACAAGCTCTATGTGGTGGTGTCCATGTGCTCGATTTCTTCACGCGGAAACCTGATCTCTATAGCCTGGTAATAGCTCCGGAATGGCGATCTTTCTTCCGAGCACACGACATCATGGACATTTTGGATCTGCTCATGCGGGAGGACTTGGACATCTTCGACAATGAAACAGACTCGTGGAGAGAAGGTTCTGTACCACCAGAATCTCTGTTGCAATATATCAAGCAAATCAGAAAACTATCTCTACGACGTGAACATACTCCCATCAACAGGAAAAGCCAAAGAGGAGCCAATGGACCCAAGACTACACATACTCTAGCTCGCCAAGTAGCAGTCGGCATGAACGTTAAGAAAATTCACGAAGTCGATAACTTCTGTCGTTATCTGGACAGACTGACCACCGAAATTGCCGACTCTACGGATCGAGAGATCACTCATCTAGTCGATTTTGGAGCCGGCCAGAACTACTTGGGCAGAGCGCTGGCATCAGAACCTTACAACAAACACATTATCGCTCTGGAGAGCAGAGCACACAATATTGAAGGTGCGAGAAACTGGGACGTGCTTGCCAAACTAGCGCCCAAGCAACAGACCATGGTCAATAAGAAGGAGTGGAGAGTTCAGCAGCAAACAATGGCCGAGCAAGGAACACCCGAAAAAGAAGCTCAGAAAACTGATCTCAAGGGGGAAAGAGGCTTCCACGCAGACGCTCCTGCTGTGCCTACAGAGGAATCAGCACAAGCGACGCTCAAGATTTCGAATTCAGGAGTCGGCAGCATCCAATACGTCGAACACTACATCAAAGATGGCGATCTCTCACGAGTAGTACCCCAAATCGTGGATCAAGATGCAGTTCGCGAGAAAGTAACTCCAGACCTCGAAGCCGCTGCGACACAACCACCTTCTTCAAAACAGATCCCTGACAACTTTGTCGAAGGAAACCTTCAAGTTGACAATTCGATCAAAGCTCAAGATCCACGTCTTCTTGTCATTTCTTTGCACAGCTGCGGTAACCTCGTACATCACGGCATCCGCTCTCTCTTAATGAACCCCTCAGTTTCTGCTGTTGCTCTAGTCGGTATGTAAACATGATCTGATACTATAGCGTGCGCTAATGTGGAAGCAGGATGTTGCTACAATCTGATCACCGAACGTCTAGGACCCCCAACCTACAAACTACCCTCCCTACGCTCAAACCACCCACGCCTAACCGAAACCTCACAAGCACACGACCCACACGGTTTCCCAATGTCCTCTCGCCTCTGCAACCAAACCACAGCAAGCGGAAAGGGCGTACGTCTCAACATCACAGCCCGCATGATGGCCGTCCAAGCACCCCAAAACTGGGGCAAAAAAGACTCGCAAGACTTTTTCAAACGCCACTTTTACCGCGCCTTGTTGCAGAGAATTTTCATGGACAAAGGCATTGTGCCAGCTCCTGAGCCCGCTGATGTGGAAAACAATAATGGAAGTCCTTTGGGTTGGTCGGCGGGTGGTGGCACTGCACCCATCATTTTGGGCTCGCTCAGGAAATCTTGCTATGAGAGTTTTGTTACTTATGTGCGTGGCGCGTTGGAGAAACTCGTTAATGATCCTACTCGTGGAGAACTGTTTACGGAAAAGATGGCTAGTATGAGTGATGAAGAGATTCGTGGGTACGAGACAGACTTTAAGGAGAGAGGGAAGGAGTTGAGTGTCATGTGGAGTTTGATGGCTTTTAGTGCTGGCGTCATTGAAGCTGCTATTGTGGTGGATAGATGGTTGTTCCTCAAGGAGCAGGATGAGGTTGCTGATGCATGGGTTGAACCAGTCTTTGAGTTCAAGCATAGTCCGAGAAATCTGGTGGTGGTCGGTATCAAGAAGTGACGAAGGAAACCAGCAACGCCTGATCCGATCCGATCTGTAGAATATGCACCAGGTATTGAAGCCGCCACAATCTGATAGTCGATGCTTCTGTGATGGGTGAACCGCTATTGTTGTCATGTTTGAGCTTCAAGATTCGTAAATGTGTAATATGTACGTTTCGCAGAGCAAACAATTGTCGCTACCAAACAGGGCTATATGCATTTCTCCCCCAAACTCCCCTGACCCTTTCCAACTATTTCAACATGCTCTCTTTCATCTATGCATCTAAGAGCATCTTCCATAGGCCATTTGACTCGGTGAAATCGTGATGGATGATGTTGACAAGCCAGTAGTTGTCTCTAATCTCACGCAGCAGGTTGGCTGACGGTGAGCGAGGTGGGTATACGTGGCGCCATTCAGTCCAGATGCCAAAGGCTTCTTCAGCCCAGGCGCGGAAAGAGACAGCTTCGATCATTGTCGGTGTGACGATTCTAATTGAATATTGTGTTAGTGACTTACTGGTTGTAAAGGAATTATGGATCTGATACGTACTCTTTACCAGTGAAACATCCCCAAGTGACTGGGTTCAGACTTTCCTCGTCGGCTGCTTGAAAGTCGCCCTTGCCGTTGCAGGCAAAGTATGTCACTTGGTCGTCCTTGTCGAGCTTGGCGCGTAGTCGTGCCCAGTCTTCGTGTGAGCAGAAGAATTCAACAAAAGGCTAGGACGTGTGTTAGCAACTATGATTTGCGTTGAGTTTGAGGAAAACAATACCTTTTGGAAGACAAACCCACTAGGTGGTCCCCAGCCGAAGATTTCGTGATCACTGCGGAAGCCGTTTACACCAGGCTGAGAAGCCACTGTCCACCAACCTTTCTGAATCAGACCAGCCAACTCGTTCTTGATAGTCGCAGTCTCAGGGTTGAGGCCCTCCTCACTCCAAGGAATGGCATCGAGTTCTCCACGTACGTGACGCTCGAAAATACTTGTAATGTCTTTGGTGTCGACTGGGTAACCCCAAAGCTTTAATGCACTCGGGATCGAGACATGCAAACTGACACCGTAACCGTCAATCTCACCATACGCAGGACTGCGAGCATCACCCCATCTTCCGTTGGGGAAATCATCCCATGTCGCCTCTCGTCCCAAAGCACCTTCCCCTTCGGAGATCGCTAGAGCGTCTGCGCGAGATGGCGGATCCTCACCCGGTACTCCAGCCTCGTCATCGAAGGCCTCGAAGGAGGCACTACCGCTAGACGTCGACCTCGTGGTCTTGTCGACGACGACGCGATTTTGAGGCGCAGAATTGGCAAGGGAAGATCTGCGGCGAGCCTTTGCTTTCTTGTCGCCGTTGCCGTTCGCGACCGGTGTATCATCGTCTTCTACTGCGACAGTGTCGTTGACTGCACCTATCAGCTTGCAGCGTTCTACAATATGTGCGACTGCTTTCTCCAGGTTGAGTGTGTAGAAGTGGAATCCTTTGGGACCGGGATAGGGGTTCTTCTTGAGTGTTTCAACCATTTCGCTCAGGATATCGACACCGGCACGCTTGACAGCCTCGTCATCGTTCTTGATGGGCTCCAGTCTGTCTGAAACCTCGCAGGGAAGGTTTGCGTGGCTGAGTTTGGTGGTCCTCTTGAGAATTTGGTAGCTCTGGATGGGCATCAAACCAGGAATAATGGGGATAGTTTTGAAGAGGCCGCTCTCGTGTTGTCTAAGTTGTCTTTCGTAATCTTGGTATGCGTTAATGTCGTAGAAGAGTTGAGTCATGAGGAAGTCAGCGCCAGCCTCGACCTTTTCAACCAGATATGGCAGGTCGTAATTTGCGTGCTGATGCTCGGGGTGGGATTGATCAGAGTGGCCCTCGGGATATACAGCCACACCGATGCAGAAGTAGTGTCCGTATTCCTTGCGAATGTATCGTACCAAGTCGACAGCCCATGTGAATTCTCTGTTGCTATCGTCCTCGTCGTTGTTCTCCAGCTCATTTGACCTGTATTCGTCGCTTCTCGGAGGATCACCTCTCAGAGCAAGAATGTTCCTGATTCCCAAAGCTTTTGCCTGTTCCAGAGCTTCATCGATGAGCTTGCGCGACATGTTTGTGCAGGTAAGATGCAGACAAGTGGTGAGACCCAATTGACGCTGGGTCATGTCTGCCAGAGCCAGGGACTTTGTCGAAGTGCTGCCACCAGCTCCCCATGTTACATTGACGAATAGTGGGCGTAATGAATGTGCCATACGCGACAGACGGGCGTGTAGGTTGGCGAAACCCTAGAAACATGTCAGAAAGCTCTCCGGCGCACTTTGGTGCCCCTCATGGTCGCCCCTCACCTGCTGCGTCTTTGGCGGAAAGAATTCCAGAGAGAAATATGTGCTGTCCTCGGGCAGCGCCGCGATCTTGTCGACTATCCTGTCCGAAGCCATGTCTGATGTTGTTGTTGCGTGCATGTTGGTCGTGTGAGTGAATGCAACTCGAAAAAATGGGACAATAATGTTCGGATGGCCATGATTCGGCAGTTGTTCTTCTTAAGGGTACCCCCGATACCGCCAAATTGTGGAGAGTCACGGACATTCGTCATTGTTAAATCCAGCTGCGCTTCTTTACTGCTTTTGTTCATTCGACGCGGTTTCTAACCCAGCGATTGTGATACCGCACCATCTTCCCGGTGCAGAAGCCTGTAAAGGACCGCACTTTTACACTGATTAAATGCCCCGCCGAGTCTGCCGCCCATCTCCAGACGAACCCCGCGTTGGAGGTGCCAATGCATACCTGCTATCCCTCGAGAATCGAGATATGCCCCACGCGCACCATCAAAGAAAGCAGCTTATCCTCGCTTTCCAAAAACGCTCCACTTGGCTATCGGTAATCAATGCGTTAAAATACATGCAGTGAGGTACTGCAATATCGTTTTCATATACTGCTTCATCACACTGCCACCTTCTCTTCACCGTTGCCCGTCGAGCTCTGGTTTTGGTTGCGGCGTCTCTCGCCGTGATGGCCCGTCTTTTCTGAACGAGCCTGGTCGATGGCGCTGCGTTGAGTGATGCTGTCATCATGGCTTTTCCAAACCATGTTGGTGTCCGCTGGCAGCGACAGGACGCGCTTGATGGTTTCCCTAGTTAAGAACATTAGCAACTCTTCTCACTATCGCATTGCCTCGTGAAACTTACCGAATCTTTACGTTCCTGCCGCCGTCGTTCTTGGTCCAGATGCTGAAAACATCCTCGCCACTGCGCACACTGACGACTGCACCACAAACCTCCTCTCCGGCCTCGGCAAACTGATCTCCGATCATGGCCATCAGCAGGTCCTCCCAGTAGCGGTCTGCAACCCCCTTCTTCAATCGCAAAATCCACTTTCCACCCTTCTTGTTCTCCTCATCCTCCCATACAGGCCTGATTCCGTCACGGAAGAAGTGGTAGTCTGACACGGTAGGAAGGCCAGATGGGTGTTTAAGGTGCGAATATACCTGCCAGAACTGTTGTGCTGTCGAGATTTTGCACATAGGCCTAGTAGATTTCTCGTAGTCCGAGTTCTTGGACGTGGGGGGTCTGTACCAGATGACCCAGGTGTACTTGAGCGGCCAAGGGCTATCATTACCTCTTGCTGCCGGCTCTATTGATTGCGAAGTTGTGGGACGAGGTGTCGTGACAGGCGCAACCTTTCTAGCAAAGCTCTTCTTGTCATCGCCATCCTTCTTTTCAGCTGAGTTAACGCCCGATGGGGTGCCGGCGACGGCTTTGGCAAAGTCAAATGCTGTGCCAGGAGTCTTGGGTGTCTTTGTCGCAGAGCCAAAAGAAGCAAAGGCGCCTGATCCAAGACCGAAAGCCCCAGAAGCGCCTGTAGTGGGAGAGGAGATTCCGCTAGTGTTCAAGGGCGTGACAGCGTTGAAGGGATTGTTGCGGCCATGCGAGGATGTGCTGCCGAAGCGTTTCGACGACGTGTGTCCGTCTTGACGATCTGACTTGTCCATAGACAGGGAAAGTTTGCCAACACTGCGCGAACATATATTTAGCCAAGTAGTGGAGGGCAGGGATAGTGGGGTGGTTTTACTTTGTGCGACGGGACCAAAGGTTGTCTCTGTCCTTGTCCATTGCGGCGACTGCTAGCTGGGGAGAGATTGCGGAACGAGAGGAAGCTTCGAGTGGAAGAGAAGGCTAGCTAGACAGGCTGGACAAGGACGGAAGGGCGTAGTGGGCGTGATTCTCAGGTAGACGACGGCAAGGTGGAGAAAATTGTGACAAGCTGGCGCTGCGGAGGGTGGTATATGGAGAGATGTGTTCAACTGGTTTGACGATGTGGCTTTAGATGCGGCAAGGTATGAGGGATAGTCGTAAGCTGGATGGGAATCGAGACGTGAACGAGGAGCAATAGCGCGTGAACTGGAGTTTGGCGGGATTGAAGCGAGTAACAGACAGTATTTGCATGATGCTCTCGCAGTCGCCGTCGCGCGCAGAAGCTCTTGCCAAGCAATGCACGGGCCTGCTGTATCTTTTCACTACAAGAGATCGAGCGTGCCATGCGACCTCTTCTTTTTCTTCTCAACCAAGACCACCAACTCAAATCTTCGCCAGCCGGTTATATGCTCTACCTGGTTGGCGACTCCGATGCGTGTGTCGAGATTGATTCTACCCCACTTTTAAAACCGTCTTCACGAGGGCCCCTTCGTGGTGGCTCCCA